>UELX01002258.1:0-32886 GCA_900480035.1 Eupelmus urozonus
TAGAGTATCTGTAAATGAGAGTTGAAAATCGGTAGTTTTTGAAATGTACTAGTCTTCGTTAGGAACGACGATATATTGTGAAAGAAAAACTTTGTATATAAGAGAAAATATTTTACTAAGATTCGTAGAATAACTATTCTTAAAAAAAAGAAAACAATTTTTCCCTAAGGCGACTTAGCATTATTTATCGGATTTAATATACGTATACTTTTTAAAACATTCGAAAGAATCTTTGCGAGTTTTGATTATTTTTCAATTTTCCTATGATTGAGTCTGCCTGAAATTACTCAAGAAACTCAACGAGTCCTTGGAAATTGAATTCGAATGAAAAATGAAAATTCGCCTTGGGCAAAGAAGAACGAAATTTCGTCTTTTGCTTTGATTTTTTTTAGTTGATAATATTCAGTCATGTAATGTTATCAATTATCTTAGAAAAATGTTTTCCGTCAAATAATATTTCCTTCTTTCATATTGCATTATTGTTGCTTTTATAATATTTTAGTATAATGTAATAAAAATAATGTCAGAAGAATTTTATAATTTTTGATGGCATAATAAAAATGAGTTGTACATTTAAAAAATAAAATGTAATTTAATTAAAGCCAATTATTTTTGTTCTACATTATATTAAAGGACTTGTAGAACAAAGCAATCTCGGTATTTTCAGAAAGGCAAACTGGATACTCCCGTACACGCTTATTACCTGTGACAACGAACGCCTCTGCTCTCAGGTAAAGTAATCCTAGAAAAAAGTAACAACACGGGACATGGAAACACATGGTATTCCAGAAAAAGGCAAAAGCAAGTAAGTTTGAAAAAAATTTCCCCGAGGAGTAGAGTAACTCAGTGGCTCGCGTCACGCTTGATTAACGAAAAGCATATCCTAGCTCTTAGGCGAACTTGGCGCAACACCTAGTTCGTGCGTAAAGGTAATCAGGCGGGCAGTCGGTGCGCGCGCACATAAGAAACCACATAAATACACACACACACACACACATACACACATGCAGGAGCAGCAGGGAGAGAGATCAGTCGGGCGGCCTATCCGCGGATTCATTATGTAAGGGCTGCGTAGTCACGTCAGGCGCAATTTCGAGGATATATTCGACGTTTTCTCTGTCTCATTTTCAGCAGGACGATCCATAATCAGGCTCACGCGATATTTCATTCGAATTCTCGAGATCCACGAGGCGAGATTGCCGGGAGAGCGTCGACGGATGGCCCCGGGAAAAGTCACGCGAAGCGCGTCGATAATTTCGCTGGATTCGATATGACGCCTCTTCCCCCCCCCCCCCCCCCCCCCTCCCTACCTACCTCCGCTCCTCCTTTTCTTTCTCGATGGGCTTTCTTTTGCCCTCGATTTTTTCGATTGCCAGCTCGCTTGCAGCCAGTCACGTTGCGGACGATACACGTTTATTCCGTGCGCTCCTCATATCCTAGCTTTCGTTCTAATAAATAACAACATTTTTACTTGGGTTTTTATAATTTTTTTCATATTTATTTAGAGCCTTATATCGATTACTTATATATACGTATTATTCGTTTAGGAATAAAAGTAACTCTCTTACATTTTCCTAAACATGAGTCCAATATACTCGCTTTATATATATATATATATACGGTTCGATAGTAAGGTTGTTCGCATCGGCTAAATCTCCTCTCGAAATCAGAAACTCCATAAACAGCCCCCTCCAGGATTTCCCTTTTTTCCATCGGCTGATATCAGACTGCACAAGAGCTCGCGCACAAACTCAGCCTGAGTAAATAATCACAGTCGTAAAAAAAGGCAACGCCAGTTTCTACACACACGCCGAGTTGTACAGCAGACGCTCACCTCCCCTCTTCCGGTATAATAGTTAAGGAAGCGCGTGAGATCGACGCGCGAGTATACATAGGGGCAATGCTGCACGTGTGGCTTTACGATACGTTCGGCGAAGGCTGCGTGTACGCAGCAGCTTTTTTCCCCGAGAGAAGGTAATCACTGGAGGTTCGCGGAAAAACAAGGGGTGAAAAATTACAGGCTGGTTCAAAGAAATGAGTTTGAGAACGAGCACGGCTAAACGGAGTAAACTTCGGTAAACGGACTTTTCTTAATTGGGCAGAGGAGCAGTACGCTTCTGGCCGATCCAATCAGTCGAGGCATTCGCATGAAAATTGTTTCTCCTTGCTTGTACAACGAGCTGAGGCTAACCTTTCGAATATTCTTTTTTCTTTCTCTCGGCGTCAATTTATAACAATGTTTCAAGAAATTTATAAATATTATTTTTTTTATTTGTCTCTTCGTTATACAAGTAAAACACACAATAATTTTGATGAAACTATTTTTCAGTATGAAATAAATAAAGGCAAACAGAGCCTTGAAGAACGATTTAGTGACTCCACAGGCAGTACTGTTGATGGCAACAACAATTACAAGTGTTAGTTGGAAGTTGAAAATTCAAATTTTAGTGATTTATTTTACTAATTTTTGATAAAGAATTTATTTAATTATGATAGCGTTGAATAGTTGAATAGGAATTCACAAAGTGGATATATATATATATTTGATATTTGGAAAGGATAAGATCTGAAAAGTTTTAGGGTCAGAAATTTCAGCAAGCTATGAATATGATTATGTACGAGTGCAGCAAATGGGCAAGATGACAAAAGGTTAAAGTTGAGAATTTATGCACTCGAACGTTAGTCGTGTTCTTACAAGTTCCAATTTCAGAATATCCAAATGCATTCCTAAGTTCGGCATTTCATCTTCAAACTTATTATTTGTGATTTTCCAAGATTCGTGGATCAGATAGATTGTAAAAGTGTGATTGCTCTATATTTGCAACGAAATGGCATTATTGTAAAGCTGAATAGCCATTTACAATAGAGCAATATCAATTGAGAAACGTGTAGATAAGAAAAAGGAATGATGACAATTTTGGTATTAGAATGTATATAGATGTCTGAAATGCCTTTGCCTGCGGAACAATAATTCATTCGGCTAGAAATTTATTCGTCATATAAGGTAGCGGTAGGCGAAAAAGGGGATTTTGCCTGAGATCGGGAAAGCAGAAGAAAGGAGGCAGTCGCGCTGCGATCGCTATTCAAGATTGGCCAGGAGTTAAATCGCGGCCAATTTCCCTGCGCGTTCATATAAAGCAGCCTCGGCGACAATCTTTTTTTCCTCGTCTCTCGCACACCGAGTGTATATATAAGAAAACGAGACTCTGATAAAGCGTCCGGCGTTGGCCAAATAGAGAGTGAGGGGGCGCGGGCGCAAGAGAGAGAGAGAGAGGAAGAGAGCTGCGAACGAGCGACCGCAAAGCAAGATAAATCCCGGACGAAGGCTCCTCCCGGTATGGCGCGCGAAAAGTAAAATAGGGTATCTCCCCGGGAGAAAAAGTGCGAAATCTCGATGAAAATCCTTGAGTAATGTATCTTGAGCCCGCGCTGCTGCTGCTGCTGCTGCTGCTGACTTTCTCGCGCTCTCTTCCAGCCATTGTTCTTACCTCCGGGGGCCTTTCATCTCCTTTTATCTCTTATCCCGGCCGCTTTATTCGCCGGGGCCTCTGCGCGACTATCTCGCTCGCTCCGCACTGGGGATCTCCATCGAGCGCGCGCTGGGTCAACCAGTAATCGACTCTTTCTCTCTCTCTCTCTCTCTCTCTCCCTCTTCCTCTGCCCCCTCGCGCTCCCTTTCTCCGTCTCATTTCTCATGTCGCCCACGCGCAAGCGCAGCCGCGCGAGCATACACCTTTCGACGCTCCAAGCATGCTCACACACACACACATATGCATATATACATAGGAGGAAGAGAAAGAAGAGTAGGAGGAGAGGTGCGAGATTATAGCCGAGTGTGCGTGCGCGCGTGCGCTCTGGATGAGAATATAAGGATTCCGCCTGTCGCCCTTTTTGATTGTGCGCCGAGGCTGAGGCTTTCAAGGAATGCGCGCCTATTTCGGCACACGTGCGCGATTGCATTGTATCGATTTTCGGCTGGATGCTAGATTGCTCAGGGATTGCACGGATGAATGGACTTTTTTTCTAACCCACAAATACATCATGGCCCTCCAAACTATTGCCCCCGCGACTCTTCTTATTCCCTCCGTCTCCGACGAATCTCAAATCTTTCCTCCTCCTCCTCCTTTTCATCTTACCGATGCGCATCCAATCCTTTTCTCTGTTTTTATTACTTACTACAGTCTTGTTTCTTAAATATTCCAACATGAAATAATGTGCAATCAAGAAAAATTCAACAAAATTTATGGCATTATCAATCGTAAAGTATATCAGGTTATATTTTACATGGGAAGTTTGAAAGATTTAGGACAGAAGAAAATGAATCCTATTATCACATTGCCTAGCAGAATTTCAATCCTGAAGATTAAAGTATAATTTACATAAATAATATAAAGCGAAGCTGTCACATTGCCAGCCCCTGCGGCTCTATGAACACAACTATTCCTGATACAAAATCACGGAAACAGTAACGAATAAACGTGTCTAATCCATCTAAAAAAGAAGAGCGTCAGAGAGCGAGAAAGAGAAAAGTAAAGTCGTCAGGGCTTGTTAGGAAAAGGCATATCTCGGAGCAGGGTGCAAAAAAGCAGACGCACTCACGCAATTCGCTGCACGCGCGCTTGCGCTTCCCCCATAAAAGCAGACACACGTACACACACACGTTAGAGCCTATATGCTCTTCTTTATGCTCTAGTGCACGCGGCGCGCCTCTCGTTTCCCGAGAAAAAGTGCGTACGTCCCCGCCCTTAGACACAATCTCATTCGCTTTACATAGGTGGTACGCGCGCCCCCGCGTCGCCCCTAACAAAGTGACGCGGCTTTTCAGCGTTTTCGGATTTCGAGATTTCTTCTTTCGTTTTTCGAATTCGCGCTTCGCTGGAATTCTAAAGGGGCCGCGCCCCCAGCCTTGAATGCGAAATTTCTCGAGCGACAATTTAAATGTTCGCTTGCCAGCAGCGGGGAGGAGGGGCATAACTTTTTGCGTGCCTTCCTTGGAAACAAGGATAAATAATGCCTAACCTTGGAAACGAAACTTTTAGCCGGAGTTTTCGGCTGCGGAAAATAAAGGAGCGATAGAGCTAGCTTTTTATTTTGCGCAATGAAAGTATTACTGAATTCGTTTGCAGCATTCTATGATAATAGCACAATAGAGGCTGTGTATATGGAAAATAAAAAAAGCTCGCACCTGCTATTTATATTTTATAACTAGCATTCTCTTGGAAACGAAAAAGAGAGATTTAAAAAGCAGAAAATAAAAATTTTATCGCTAGCAGCAATAGAAAACATTTTAACAACTCGCAACTTTATCCCCTGCGCGCGCAAACAAACCACCGAAATCCAGCTTCGAATACTACTACGCGTAGCAGCAGCAGCAGCGTAGCGGCGGCGAAAGCGGAACATAACTCCAGCCGCTATATAGGAAAGCGAACAACGTCAATCATCCGCAGGAGATCCTTTGGCGCAGGCAGGTTTTGGCAGCAATCGCCGCTGGAAAATCGGGCCCAGCCAACTACGAGCCACGCACCTCACCTCTGCACGTCATCTATATATATATATATATATATATACATTCATATGTACATAGGTGCAGGTACACCTATATACCCATATATAGCAAGGTGCAACCTATGCTATTCATATCAGTGCTGTTCGGATGCACACATGCTGACTTCACAGTGAAGAATTTTGTTCGTTTTTTTGCGAGACTGCAAGCGTCTGCAGACAAAGCGGAAGATGAAAGAAGAAAGGAATTTTGGCTTTGCCTTTTCCGGAATCGAATACATAGTACGTTCTTTTGAAAGAAGTGAAAAGTTGCGCCGACTAAATATTTTATTGATATTATCTAAGCTTCCTATAAGAATTATATAGATTTAATATCAATTAAAATCGTACTTTAAATTACAAGACTTTTCAAACTCTAGCTATTTAATTTCTATTGTATATAAGTAACCTAAGAGAAAAGAATGCCTAATACTAAAAACGATCAGCACATAGATTTTTCAATCAATCAAATTCAATCATAATCAAGTTGAAATATCAAATACAAAAACTAGTCTCAACAATACCAATAAGACGAAGACCCAAGAAATTAAGAGTGTCATACGCATCTGCGATTACTGCTCGCCCCAACGTTGCTTTAATCTTAACATTAGTTCTTAAATCTGAATTTTCTTATAATATAGATTCTGTATATTTACTATAAAATAAATAAATTCTAGTTTTTGAGTAATTATTTATTTCATTTACCTTACTTCATAGAAAATTTTAAAGAGGAAAACAATATGTAGCATCCTACGCTATAACAGAAGGCACGCTACAATATCATTTTATCGACATTATTTTTAAAAGAATAGGCAAATAAAATAAAAGCAAATAAAATTTTTTATATAATGAGCTTGTAGATAATTTATTGAGTAATACCCTATAATTAGAAAATATTTATTACACTTTTAAAATAAAAGTATAACGGCATGAAATAACTGGTAAGACAAAGGTTATATAATAGCAAGTTCATTAATCTGCTTACAAGAAAGTCAGTAAGTAATAAATATTCCGCAATTTTTCTCCCCTCATCGTGCGATAAGAAAATCAATTTAAGCTTTATATTTATTGCACGATACGTCAGATATACGTCAGCTTACTTTCTAATTTTAAATCAGGCCATAACTTTGTAGCTAATTAAGCCGTTTACCTTTGAAACATCTTAAATTAGATGTAAAACGTTTCATTATATGTGCTCAGGCTTAATTTATTAACAGGCCCGTAAAACTTCTTGCGCGAATCGCCGAGTTAATTAAATGAAGAAACAATACTCTGCTCTGAGATAGTACAATGAAGCGTAAACAAAATAATGCCTTCAGCTAAAACTTTCGTTGACGTAAAGATGTGCTATTAAATTAATACTGCGCGGCTTCAAGAAAATTTACTTACTCCCACCATTATATCTTACAAATTATTTACTATAGCATAAGAACTTTCTACTTTACAAGCTATTAAACTATTTATCGTTGCAACAATATTTTTTTTCATTATATATTCTAGCAATCTTTTCTTTGCTGCGCTCTTATAAAGAATCGTATATTTATTAAAGCTACGTAAAACAATTTTAAATCCACTTATCAATAACTACTCCAAGCAATTAACAAACTTAACTGCAAGTTTGCTAAAGTATATGTCGGGATTAGCTAATTCTGACATGTTTTAGCTAATTTATCAGAGAGTTGATAAATGTCTTTTCAACCAGTTTAGTTATCTTTATCAATTAATTATAACCAAGAGACTTTTAAATAAACTAAAATTTAATCTGTTTCTTTTAATATAAGTGTCATCCAATATTCCGGAGTTGAGTTTTGAGAGAAAAAAAATTATCAGCATCTTAGGCTTACTTAAAGAGCTTGTAGTAAATACTGTTTTCTTGATAGCATCGCGATAAGAGCTGGAAACGTTTAACAAGAAAAACATTGACCGAGTCGAAAAGAGGGACTAGTAATTGTTCGGTACAAGCCATAGTTTCCAGTCCTCAGCTAGCTTTGGCGAGAGCCGAACGAAGTAGCGGCGGCAGCGTCGCGTAATCTTTGACTCTGCTTGTTTCCCTCAGTTTACCAGTTTCTGGACAAAAGGTTAAACGCGAAATACTTTCTCTTTCTCTCTCTCTCTCTCTGGAGCCGCAGGAGAGTAAGAAGCTTTACGTCCGACTAATGCGATTCGCAAAGTCGCGACTGCAGCCGGCGGTAGTTACACCGCGCGGCGTCTTTGTGCCAAAGAAGCTCCAACACCCGAGCAGAAATCCTTTCTGCCTGGCCCTTAGCGCACACGAGCCTGCAGCCTATATACATTTATATATCTATATATAGCCAGTCGGCCGAACTATACAGACACACGACTCTCGTATATATACTACCACCGCCGCCGCCGCCGCCGCCGCACCAAGTTCGCGCGCGCGCAAAGTTTCGACTTCCGCTCTTGGGAGCGGGAAATGCCTTTTCCTTGCGCATACACATTCCCACAGAGCTACACACGCGCGCGACAGAAATGGAAGAAACTGTCACGAACATGTACACGCTGTGCCCTGGCGCTGTATTAATCCGACTAAAAGCTCCCCGCTACCCATTCGCCACGATCTCGCTCTCCCGCGAGCTCACTTTTTATACTTTGCCATATCTCTTGGCGCATTTCTTTATGTTCCGAGTTACGCGATTTTTTTTTTCCTTTTACTTTTTTTTCTTTGCTTTTTTATTTTATTTCCCGCTGAATGCCGCCCGGAAAGTATTTTGCGTTAATGCCTATAATGCACTTGACGCGCGGACCGGGAGATTATCGAAGGCGTTATTAGTTTTTGCTAGGCGATCTCTGAAATTTTACCTGACAATAACATGGACTTATTAAATAGAATAATGAAATTGTGCTACTTCAGGTTAATATTTAACATATTAGCTTTCATTTAAAATAAGTAATCTTTAAAATAATAAGAAGCCTGAAAAGTCCATGAGAAAACATCGAATGGCACAATTAAATAATATTTAATCAGCTGCAATGGTTGACCTTTTGAACTCGGAATAAAATAAAGACTTAAATAGTCCAATCAATGTTTTAATAAATGACTCACTCATAAACACTGTCGTAAGACATATGACCTCAAAGATACAGTACAGTAGTAGTTCTTTCAAATTAATATTATTTCTATATAAAATGTTGTCTTTACTGGTACAAAATACAAAAATAACAACCGAGAAAATGTATGTTACAAAAATCAAAATAATTACCAGAGCCATCAAATAAAGTTTTATCGAACTTCTCCGTCATATATATTTTCGAACTAATCAAGGAAAAAAGAACAAGCGTCAGCAGCAACCGCGATTTCCTCAGATTACTCATCACCGCGCGTATTTGAGTCACGCGAACGCTTGGATTAGAAGGAGGAGGAGAGCGGGGGGGTCGAAGGCAAGAGGGCAAGAGGGCAACAGGGAGGGATTAGAAAGACGCAACATAGAGAGTGAGAGCCGGCTTGCGCGCGACGGCCAAGTGGAAAACGACGTTCTTAATGCATGCTGTACTTAAGAATAATTGGGCCGAGAGCCCGTTAATGTTCCGGTACTTTGCACTCGTCAACTCATCTCGTTTCGCGCTTTCTTTCTTTCTCCTCTTCTTTCTTTTGCCGCGCTACTCTTCTTTCTCTCATTTCAACGAGAGAGAGCCGTTCGTGCGTTTTACTGAGCGAGCGGTAATTTCTTATTCTGCTTCAACGGCCTTAGAGGACAATTGTCATTGCATTCTTTGACAAAGTGTCTGGCTGCGTTTTCTCTTACCGCCTCTCTGTGTCCCGTCTTAATAATCACGCTTGAATTGCAAAAACTACTTTGGAATTGAAATGCTACCCACCCGTAGGGAGCTATTTTTTTCGCCCATTTCTCTTTTACTCTAAATATACCCACGTAAATTTAAATTACTTTTTAATCATTTTTCTAATCAATAAAAGCTCTGAATATAGCAAGCTTTCTTCTCATTTCTACAAAGCAAATTCTTAATCACTGCTAAAAGCTATTATATTAGATTCTCTCTCCTATTTTGAACTACCAGTAAAATGTTGTGTTATATACAGCTTTTAATGTTGATAAACTATTCTCTCTATATGATAAAGAGACATAGTAACGAATGACGTGCTACGAAAATCAACAACCCAATTTTAATAATCAAAACTAATATAAATTTTTCTTAACCTTAAAAAAAAAAAAAACTAACCTTCAAGTTCGACGACCTTGCCAGCCCTCTTGAGCGCCTTGACCGCCTCGTCGTGTGTGGCCTCCCTCAAATCTTCTCCGTTGACCGCGAGTATGGCATCACCGACGTAGAGCTGCTCGGTCGCATCTGCCGCCATACCCTTGAATATCTTCGATATCAAAATCGGCATCTTGTTCTCCTTGCCGCCCTTGATCGAAATGCCCAGTCCGTTGTTGTCGCTCTTGACCACTCTGACGGTTCTCTTCTGATTGGCCACCGAGTCCGGCACGTCCGGGTCACCCAGACTATCGATGTTATTGTTGTTGACGTTGCCGTTGAGACCGTTGCCAGTCGAGCCGGCCGAGGCCGTACTGCCAGAGCTGTCGCAGCTCTCGTCCAGGGAGATGCTCAGGTAGTCGTCCTCCAGCGAGACGAAGACGCGGTACCACTGGCCGCGCACCTGAGTCTCCAGAATCCCAGCCCGACCCGATATCGAGGACGAGCCCGAGGCGCCGGTGGCCGCCGACGACGAGGATGACGAGGACGTCGCCGCCGACGCCAAACCCATCATCACGCTCATCGGATTGATGGCGGGCTGCTGGGCCAGCTGGGCCTGCGGCTGCTGCTGCTGCTGCGGCTGGACCCCGTTACTGCCGCTCAGTTCCACCATTTCGATTTCTTCGTAGCTTGCGCGCTGCAACATGACAAAATACCTCTCTCTTAGCCGATTATACTTTTCATATTTCTTTCAAACTATATATCGTTACATTCTAATTATGCATTAAAACGATGAGATAGCGCGCCGAATACGTTTATTAATTATTCAATGCACTTGAATTATTGGCCCATCCATTGATATCATTTGATAATGCTCGCTCAACATCATTAAAATTTCATACACTCTGATGAAAATCGAAATCATTTCCTGCCAAGAAACAACATAGATAAAAGGATCGTTAACATGAAAATGGCTAAAAAATCGAGTACATTTTTTTATTCAAATAAAATGCTTTTTTCCCGTTACGTCATTTATTAACATTAAATAGTGTAAATAATCGTTACGAGTTATCTTAACGTTTTTAGTTTTAACTGAACGTAAAATTACTTTTCTTTTTCTAAAATTTAACAAACGATAAAAAAAGTTACAAGCCGTATGTAATCATTTTATGGTAGATATATTGCATTCGCTGAGCTGAGCCAACGGTTTAGATAAATAATTTTGACTTATCAAACATTGAAATATCTCGGAATATTTATTGGTCTTGAAAGGGTCAATTTTTATAAACATTACAAATGTATGCTATTGGTTAAAAATGTACTGATATATCAATAATAAAATATAAATGCAAGTTTATTCTGGATTTTCAAAAGCCACGAATTTTGAAAAACAGACAAGAAAAAACGTATCTGCGAGGACAATTATTCTTAGAAAAAGGTTTACTAGGTACTCTATCACATCGCTTTAAGCATTTTGAAAAAAAATTTGACAAATCAGTAAAGTATTTGTAATTGAAATTTTTGTAATTTTACAAATGTAAGCTTATTTTAATATGTAAATTCTGAATTTTCAGCTGGCTTGATCATGCTAATAAGACAAAGTCAAGTTTTACATAAGCATATTAATAGCTATTTTATAAAGCATTACAACGAGAATAAATAAAAGCTCGTAGAGTGCAAAAAAAAATAACAAGTAGGTGTCGATAGAATCGGCGCTCAATAAAAGGACGAAAGTTAAAACTAACATAAATCAGTTGTATAGCGAGCAGAAAAAATTGTAAAAACAATTTAGTGCAGGTGAATAAATAAAAAGTTTATATCCGTTAGTGAGTTAGCAGTGGCGACTGATACGAAGAGACATCATCGAGTCTGAAACAGCAGCGTATTTACAAGAGCGCAAGCGCAAGGGGAAATAAAAAATTTGCAAAACGCTTTGCATTCAGCGATAAATTATTCATTAACACCGGCCGATTGACTACTTTTTCCCACGTGCGCATCGCAACATCCAACATTCCAACAGCGCGGCTAACTCGTTTCCATCGCGTCAAAGGCCGCTTGCAATCCCGTACACATAAGCGCCCAACTCTCTTCTATAAATACAAAACACTCCCTCCAGCGCGATAAATAGCCGGTCCTATCTAAATTATGAGTTTCGCTCGAGCGTTGCAATATCGCCGAGCCAACTCGCCGCTTAAAGCCAAACGATCCTCGTGTCAGAGTATTCGGGCTTTTTAACTTTAGTTACTAAAATTTATTATTTATCAGTTCAACTTAATGAGATTTAATGCGCTTAAAATAATTCTGAAAAAAACACGTGTTTTTAACAGATTCAGCGCAACTATCGTGTAATTTAATGTTTTATTTATACAGCAAGAAGATGTAATACTTGTAGAATGTATATAACTAGTAAAAAAGAAAGCCGAAATTTCATTAGGCAACCAGTGCAGCATTACCTCGGCCCCGATGACAGTGCAAACGAGAATCAGAGAAAAAGGAGTGCACGTGCACTCGTACTCTAGATTTCACAGCAACGATGTCGACTTGAAAACTTCAAAGGCAGTGCTATACACTCAGGCGAAGGTCGCGGCACATCTTCGAGAAGTAAAAGCTTCTCAAGGACGTTAACAGTTACAAAAAGCTATATATGCGTCGCTTTCGAAAAAGAGAAAGAATCAAAAGGAGTCGCGTTATCGGAATTATCACCAAATTCTCAATAGATTTATATATAATACGATGCACATTAATTTTGGTCAAAAAATTTGAATACTAACGCTGATGATTAATACGACTTAATCTGACTATCAAGTCTATTCATTCGATGTACTGTATATACGATAGACGAATGTCAGAAAAAACTGAACTGGATTTCATGTATGTATGATAATATTTAGTAATGAAACAACACTTGTAAAGCTAATGATACATTGATGTAACAAGTTTCTAAAGTTCCGTACGGCATTTACATAGAAAAGTAGCTCCACTAAACATTTTCCAGACCGATATATTTACATGGGGAAAGTCGTCGAAGGAAAAAGGAAAAAATGGAGGGAAAAGGTCGCAGAGAGGAAAAACGAAAGAGGATGAGGAAACGCGCGCTAGATGCGAGAAACTCGAGCATATGCATATACATTTGCGGGGCATGGTCAGGGGAGGATGAGGAGGAGCAGGAGGAGGAGGAGGAGGAGGAGGAGTTGAGCGCTGCAGAAACGGCCGGCAGCGTGCGCGCTGAAATATGCACTGACACACAGGCGACATTCGAGGCACGATCGTCGTTCTCTTCGATTGTCTGGGCGCTCGCTCTCACTACTTGCGTAACTCGCCTGTGGGCACGGCTCTCTGTATACATGCGGCTCTTCGCTCTATGCATGGGCTATTCCGTATATACACACACACACACACACACACACACACACATAGACATGCACAGCTCTGCGCATGAGAAAACTTTTAATAACGCTCCTCGTAACTCGCTGTACTTTTTGCGGATTAAATTTGGTCAAATGCAATCGCGAATCAAGTACCCATTACTTTTAACTTTAAGCCAAGAATTCTCAAGTAGCTAACAATATTCCGCAGAGATAAAAAATTTTTAACAATTCCATTTTTAAGAAACGCTTATTATGCGCTCGAATTAAAGGTAAATAAAAGTCAACGGGGAAAGCTCTCTGTATAGAGCCGGAAAAGAAATACGGTAATGTAGTAGCCCCCCTGCAGGGTATCGACTGCACGCGCCAGGTTATATACGCACACTCCTGCTATATATCGCGTGTCACGTCGATCCTCGTCGTAACGCAGCAGCTTTCGAAACAGCCGCGCGGGATCTTTTAAATAATTCGATTCGAGTATCGCTTTTTTCCGTTGCATGGCTAAGGATCTGTGAGCTGGAACGAATAGAAGGCGAGCGTGATATTCGATGAACGAACCTACAAGGGAATAGGCGGGGAGAAAAAATGTTGCAATCTTGTGCGACGAGATGACTGGTTTAGAAAAAGATCGGGGTTGGTTTTACTTTGGTGTGTTATTTAAATCTTATGATTACATTTGTGTATATGTTACGTTAACTGAAAATTTAACCTACGCGAGATTCAAATTTTAAAGATTCAGTTTATTTAATTAGATTATATGAATCTTATATTGAAAAATCTAAAGACTTTTTATTTATCTATCTCCAAATACAATGCACTTAATATCTAAATATACAAAAATTATTAATCAATATATTCATTAATTAATATGCATATATATTTTATACGATAAGGCGAAAAAATTAATATGTTTTATGAAATCGTCTATATTATTCATCCCTACAGAATAAAGAATTATTTTCATTTGACAAAATTCATTTTTCTTTCAATTAAAAAAAAAAATCACTTTACGTCACGCTGATAATCCCGTCGTTAAGAATCACTTGAAAAGTAGAATTGTTAAGCAAATAAAAATCGAATTTTTCTTTCAGGGAACTGCTCGAGTCGCGCTTGTCCTTGCATGAGACATCGCGTGTTCACTAATGAGAAAAAATCCTTGAGCCGGCGTTTGTTACGTGTCAAGATCGTCAACTGCAATCTTAAGGAATATTACAAATTTTTATTTTTGCTTTTACCGAATATATATACGCCTATACGACCTGAAAATAATTAAGGCGAGCAGAGCAGTGGGGGCGTTGTGGCTGCTCGGCGTGTAACTAACGCTTTCTAAAAGGAAATCAATTTTCTCGTAATAACAAAAAACTGCACTTCAACATAGAGTCGATGGCAATTTTCGATTTATTTAAATTTTAACAACTCCAATTATAAGTTTGCCGAGCAAATAAGAGTGAGCGGGCAGTCGTTCAATCGAAGAAACTAATTAATCGGAAAGAAAAGTGTGTTGAGCAAAGAATATATCCATCTTTTGCAAAGCGCATAAACGCTTCATTAATAATTTGCTCTTCGCTGAAACTTTTTTGTCAGCGTCAATGCAGTTTTATTGTGGCTTTAAAAGCAGTTCATTTATTAAGACACAAGGTGAAATATTTTAATGGACTTCTCGACGATTTAGTTGGAAAAAAATTTTCCCGGATCGCATATTCAAGACTCTCCGAGCGTTCGAAGAATGAACATTTCTAACGAATTTCTTTCATCGTGCCTTTCACCTCCTTCTATGTACAACTCGGCGTAAACCGACCTACATATTTTTTATTTTAATTATCAGCGCGCCAGCAACTGCGCGCACGAGTTTTCATCTTTTAAACAGCACTTTTGTCCTCAAAACAGTCTCAATTTTTTTTTCTCATGTATATACGTCTTTCCAAACTGAATTTTATAAAACTTTTTAATTATTCATCAACTCAATGAACTTTATAGATATGTAAAATATTTTTTTTAGGATTCAGTGTAGTTAGTTGTCTGTAAATATTATTTTAGAAAATATTATGACTGTATTAATATTTGCTAGGGTTAAAAAAAGTTTTATAAAAAAGTAAACGATAGTATTAAATATAAAATCAGATATTTTTAATACTTTGATAAAGTAACAAAAACATTATAATATTCAAATAAACATAAATATTGTCACTCAAAAGAAGCGGCTAAAAATTACAGCAAAGGTCAAGTGTATTAGAAGGAGACAGTGTAGCTACCAGAGCCAGACAGAAGGCATCACGCTGCGCAAAATTAAACGCACACTAGTCTGTATACATAAATTTGGGAAAAAGCGGAAAACGTCCCGATGCGAATCGGCCCGTGAAATTGGACGAAAAAACGAATGCGTGCACGAGAAGTCCAGGCAGTTGCAGCTATAAAAGCGTCTACACCATTTTATTCGCCAAATTCAATAGAAGTCTACGATAATGAGAGCTTTAGGCGCCACAATGCCACAATGGTGTTATGACTCGATGCGACCGCATGACGATGCACGTACGAAAAAGCTTATTTCAAAATTCCCATTCTTTCCATTTTGAATCGTTGAAGAAAAATTATTTTTACTAGTGTGAGATTAGAATCTGTATTTTAAATTTCTAAAGTTGCAAAAGCATGAATGATGATGATGGTGATGACGACGATGATGATGATATGTGTGTGTGTGTCTGTGTGTGTGTGCTTGATAATCGTTACGAAAGAAATTTGAATATACTGTTGGTTTATTAAAATTTTCAACAAATTTAACTACGGCAGAGCACATGATCTTGTTATGTCAAAAGTTGTTTCACTGAAAGCATTTTTTTGCATCCACTGAGCGTAGATTGCAGATGACGCGCTGTTTGATGGATTTAGATTTAGTAGGATTTGAATTACTCGTTATGGATGACGTTTCGCTGTGATGCTATTTTTACTTTCAAAATAAATTTATTTATAATAGCTATTGAAATTCAACAAAGTCATAACCGGTAAAAATAAAATAATGAATTATGTAAGAAATTGATATTTTTGCAATATTATTTGAAATTCTTTTGGGTAACAAAATATGAGGGAAAAAATGTTTTTTTACGACAATGCTTTTACATGAAATACTCTTGAAATATTCTTTCTTTTTAAAAAAATATATTTATAGCATTGTTGATACTCTCTTTATTTTATTTCGTGGATTTCTCTACCGGTGCTACTGAATCGTATTTTATTCGTAAAACCGATTGATTATCACGCAGCGAACCATTACAAAATAAAAGCTTTTTAAAATAATGATTTGTTTCTTCCCACCTTATCAGATACTCGTTAATGGAAATGGAATTAAAATAATTTCATTCAATTTTATTTACATAAAATATTTATAAACAATATTTCTCGTGTATCTCCAATATGCAAAATAAAATAATAACATAAATAAATAATTAAATGTTTCTCTCAAAATGTAAGAGTAGCTTGACGATGCGGACAACACTATCTAAAGTTTTAGTTTGTGAAAACTGCACTAACAATAAACCCAAAAGATTCATGTAGTTTGGTAGCCCAAACAAAACTACCAATAGAATCAGAGTCGCCTGACAGTCCAATCAATACTTGGAAAATATATGCTGTACAGGTGAACTGTAGCAGGTCGATTCATATTTTTTCGATTTTTTCAAACTCTCAAAAATCCTGTCAAGCTCCACTAAAATTTTCGGTCGCAGTGGTAAAGAAAGCAATGTGCATTTATCAACAATTTTTAAATCTTAATTAGTGAATTAACGTTTTCTCGTTTGTAAAGTATGCCAAGCAACAAAACAGTAAAGAATATTGCTTGCTCCCGATTCAAGAGTTAATAAGAAAAAAAAAAAACAGATTGTTATTTACTAGCGCTTATAGATATAAAAATATAATTGAAATCCAAGCTTTGAAAGGTATATATTCATCGGGCCGGTAAAACTCAAAAGGCGGGAAAAACAAATCGAAAGCCAAAGGTCAAATCACGCCGGGATCTCAACTCTATCCCCCGTCGCGCGCGCTCAATCCTATCAATCGTGGCAAAAAGCAATTTTTTTCCCAGTGTACGAGCGACCTAATTTCCTAAACCCGCGCATTCATAGACTCCAGCTTCCATTCTCACAACGTAAAAAAGTTCGGCATCGGTCGATTCGACGTTCAGTGTTCATCCGAACGCGAATATTCCTGGCGTGCCCGTGCCTCCCTGCGCGATGCAAAAGGGACACGGAGCTGTACCTATAAGCGATTTTCCGCCGTGCGCCAGCTGCGCGCACTCGCGAATTTTTGTTGAACGCGTCATTGTTACATTACACGCGAGTACAGAGTTATTTTGTTTGTTTGTTTGTTTGTTTTCTTCGCTGAGACTAGTTTCTATTTTCGGCGCCGCGCTCGATCGATGAATAAAATGCTGGAGGTGGGGCGTCGACGACAATGGGAACCGAAGCTGCAATCTTCCGGATATATATTTTCTATTTCGAATGGGACGTCCTCTTTTGGCGATGATGTAACCGTAGGACCGATATTTCCAGTTTTCGTGTGAAAATATTTCTGATAATGAACATAATTGAACAAAAATATATCCACTAAGTACAATTTTCCTTTTGGTAAAATTTTATTTTATTTATAATTTCATTGTAACCTACTTTTACCAGCATTTGAATCTTTATTCGGAACAAGCGCGTTAGTAGCTAATTTTGAAAAAACGCGAAAAATTATTGATCCAGCGCGAGCGAGTCCAGCAGCTGCTTAAAAAGAAAACTCGTCCCACATTTTTTCATATACTCTCTTTTTTTTTTCATCCACGGCGCACTAAGGTGCCCTCAACTCTTGTAGCAAAATACTCTCCTTCCTTCCTCCGTTTAATTTTAGGAAGACCACTTGAGGCGCCAGCTCCAGTGCCGAGCTTCACAAGTGCCCGAATCGTTATGCGGCTCCAAGTTCACGCGACCCGCGCTCTCTGTCTTTCCCTCTCTTTTTCTCTCTCTCTCTTTCTCTCTCTCTCCTCCCCCGTCGCCCCTCGTTGCTGAACTAAATAAGGTCAAAAGCGTCGTGAGCGACAAAAGTGAAAATTTAACGGCCGAGCAGGTGGAAAAAAAGGAAGGCGGACGGGTCGATGGGTCACGAGCTCAAAAAGCGCAGTAACCTGGTTGTTGTTTACGGTAGACTCCGGGCGTGCAGCAGTGACCAAGTTTCGGAAAGTGCAGTGATAAATCGCTTAAGATATGTGAGCTATGAGCGCAGGACGCATCGCAAAGTCAAGCTAATTTTATAAAGTTCGAACAAATTTACTTTATTTAAATGAGGCTAGTTTAGTAACAACGGTGGAGATGCTAGATGGGTGCACTGTGAATAGGTGCACATTCAGCTTATTCAAGAGTATACTGACAAAATATAATTCTATAAATTAGTTTTACAGATACAAACACAGGAGCCCGAAAGTCCGCAAAACTTATTTAACTCAAATTTGAATTGAACGTTGTTTACGATAAACACTACAAAGCATCAGAGAGATATTTTTGATATTTTTTCTGCCACTAAATTTATTCAATGAAATTATAGAAATGCAGGTAAAAAGGAAAGGTAGGGATCGCGGTTATCATTTCCTACGGTTTTACTGAGGATACTTTGACCTATCTATTTTCGCATCTTAGCTAACCTAATGCCTCCGTTAACTTATCACTATATCTATAATAAAGTCAATATTGGTATTGATCAAAAAGATTTGGCGGCTTTTACACACTGTCTCAAATAATAATTTTTTCTATTACATTTTTTGGTAATTATAATTAACAAACAAAGTTTGAAATTTTTAAAACCACATTTCAGAATTGATTGGAAGGCTGTCAAAGTTTTTTATCACATGAATATAAAAATTTCATGTTCAAACAAATTTATTCTGCAAATGTATTACTGAGCTTTCGTTAAAAAATGATTTAGTTATTTCGATGAAATTGTAATGAGTACATAAATAAAATGGAATTAAAATTTATTCAGGTTTACAATTCGGGCAAATGATTAATTTTATTTCGACAGTTTTTAAATGAATTTACAGTGGAAAATTTTCATTTTCTTCAATGTGTGGCTGTTTAAACAATAACCTTAATACAACTTATTCGATCGATTTATTTCTTAATGAAGATAAAATATTTGATTTTAAATTGAAATTCAATATTTATTTATCATTATTCAATTACAAATGTAAAATGCAAAATTCTAAATAATTTATTAAAATTGCTTGTCCAATGTATATATAGTTAAATCACGCTTAATAACTTTTGAAATTCATAAAGCTTTAAAAAGCCCTTGATTAAAAAAAATTTCACTACTCAAAACTTTCTGTCAAAAATAGAGAGCGCAAACTGGTTTGATCGTCATCATTTTCATCCGACCATGTAGCATTATCAGCTCAACCAACCGCGCCATATAGTAAGAGAGAGAGTATAGAATTGTAGAATTGAAAAATGTTCGTCCCCCGCAAGTTAGGAAAGCAGCAGGCTCGCGTTCCAGCCTCAGTTGTGCAAACGAAAAGAATATAAAAGCAGAGAGCACGTGGAGCAGGCATAATATTTATATTTTTCCGGGCGAAAACCTTTCGGAGCAACGCGCACGCGGCTCAAAGAGACTACCGGGCCACTTTTATCAATTTTGCATACCGTAATTACCCTGGGCCCCCTCTAATGAGGACAAATAAGCGCGGGGAGCAGTCCGCTCTTGTAATTGACTTTATGAAATAAAACAGCGCGCGCGCCGCCGAATTAAACGGGCGAATTCTCGCTCGCGGATAAACAAGCCAAAAGCCGGAAAAAGCGAGCGTTTTTCCGCTGAGAGGCCTCATTAAACGCACGAAAACGTGTATATGCTTCGCTGCAGTGTGTCTATATGAGCAGTTGACAAAAAGCGAATAACGCGAGCGAATATAAAACGTCTCGACGGCTGGTTCTGGCCGATTGTCTCGCTTTCGGATTGTGCATATCTCGGATGAATGAAGCAAGCTCACTGAAGGAGGCTCACAGGCTCACGAGTTGCTGATGAGAGTAGGGCTAACGACCTTTTTTGTTGTCAGCTCTGCTCGATTATTGATTGAGAGCTCAGCCCGTCAAGTGTTATTTACACCAATGATTTCGCAGCAGATTTTTTAATGGACTTTCTCGTTTTCACATTGTTTGTAAGAATCGTTGTTCGGTTGTTAACTTTATTGATTTCAAAACCGGGCGTGACTATATTATTTAAGTATTGTTAACACAATAACTCGTTGCAGTTTTACCTAATTCTATATTCAAGTTGAATCTACGCAATCGAATATGCTTAGCTAATCTAAGCCTTAAGTATATTTGTGATTTATTTAAGATATTGGCTTAATCGTGACAATTCAAATATTTTAAGTACAAAATATTTTGAAAAAGTCTACTATGACTCCCTCAAGTCAATAATAAGAAAATTTCGCAGCCTCCATCACGATTTCTGTGTGGAAAACTAATAATTGACACACGTAACAACGATAAAAAGGTACAAAGTATTAGAATATTTTATGTCAAGATATTATTATACCTTAAAAATACATTACACTGTCATTCATAGTATAAGGTATTATATCAAGTTTTATAAATATTTTCGTAATGCTCAAGTCCTAATACTTGTCGACTTTGAAAGTCATCTTATATTGCGATGCTTTTATTGCTCGCTTTATTCACGTATCTTTCTCAAATCAGAAGTCTACTTAATGAATTCCTTTTCGTGGGTATTATGTTGCTCCTCGGTTGAAAGATAAAAAAAAAGGGTTGTATAAGTAAGCAGCTGCCGGAGCTCCAAATTGTAATTTGAATTTAAAATTCGGCTTTTTTTGCTCTACATTTTGTACAATTGAATTTAAAAGTGTCTCTGAAAAGCTATTTTTTGTGTTAATCACTTTATGTCCATTAGCAGAAGTTAACAGTAGATTTTGATCAGCGGGCTTTTGAAAAACGTAGACAGCTTTAAATATTCTAAAAATATGAATGAACTTAAGCCTATTTCTGTCTTCACGATAGAAATTTAGTGAATATTTACATTTTCAAATTATTTTATGCAGTCATACTTTATGTGACATATAATGAAAGTACAAAACTAGGTCAAACATTTTTTTCGAATATTATAATCTCTAAAACTTTTTTATGTTTTGTTATATGGTCTTTTTATTTAACCCAATATTCATTTGTCAAAAATAACAAACAATATTCATAATAAAGATTAGGATCATTATTTTAACTGAGATAAGCACATCAATTTTCCTACATCACAGAGAGACCCTATTTGCCTAATACTGTCCCTTTACTTTTCCTCTAAAATGACTCTTATTGATGACGTTCCTCTCAAAATTAAGAAGATCAATTTACGCGCTAAATTGCCGAATCATTCGATCATCATGAGAAAAAGTATAAACTAGAGAGAGAGTGAGAGAGACAATCCTTGTTTACATTTTTCGGAGGCTCCTTTCAGAAGGAAGATAAAAAAGAAAAAAGGAAGAAACGACCTTTTGCGACAGAATGACGTTCTTTTTCCAAGAACCAGTTTTTACTGCCGTCACCCACGGGCCCCTCTTAAAGTATGAATGATGTGACCGCGATGATCAGTAATTTAATTCTTAAAAGAAACCAAAGATTGGCCGACCTTCCTTTTATGCCCTGCGCTCGTGAAAGTGAAATATATGTCCTCCTTTCTTTGGATTTGTGTTGCAGTTATTCCAATAGTCATCTAATGCAGCAGAAATTTCTCGAGTCGGATCTTATGCGCACGCCTTTTTCTTGTTGCTGTGAGCAGCAAGCCAATTAATTGCGGCATTACGAAAGCGACAATTCTTTTTCATTTTTATAAATTCGTGATAGGTGCGCGATGATATTCGGAGATGATCGGAGCTAAACCAGTAATTTTTTTATGGACGTCATTCACATTGCGGCTCTCTTTTTTTGCTCGACCGAAGAGGAAGCCATTTATTTTACGATATTAGAGACTTTGCTCGGACGACTTTTTAGGCATGATTTTTCGTTAAACTTGAAAGGAGAAAAACGCTTTTTAAATTTACAAGACTACTTTACTATTACTATAATGTTTACGAATTTCAAGATTTTCTGATGTCATTGGTCAATACTTATAAATTATTCAAAAGCTTTTAAAGTTACATAAAGCGTAAATAGTAAAATTATTATAACTTATTGAAAACTCATTTTTGATGTTTCCTTAATAATAATACTTTTTTATATAAACAACGCGAAAGTCAACAAAATCTCAAATTATTAAACATTTTAAAACTTGAGTAATTAAAGTTTGAACATTTTTCTTCATTATGAAGTCTGTTAAAGGTAAAACAAAGATTTCCCTATTATATTGATAAAATCATTCTACAAAGATATTAATTAAGCACCAAACGAGTAGTAAGTAATAAAAAATCGAATAAAAAAATCAATATAAATTAACCGGAGTGCTTAACTTTAAGCATAATGTGGGTATGTGCATGTTGCAAGCAGGCAGCAGGAGATACAGTTTTTCTCGTAATGAGCCATACTAGCAGCAGAGAGCAGAATTAAATGCCAACATTCTAAATTTCGAAAGCCAGACTGAATTTTTCCAGTTCACAGTCTCTTGCGGCAATTCCTTCCTCCCGGTGACTAGAAGCACGTTTGAAATTTTTAGGAATCTATCTATTTCGCGCGAGCGATTTCTCCCCTTTTTCGGATATACACGGATCCGGCGAAGCAGGCCGAAAAATAATCGAATCCGCGCCCCACTATACGATCGAGTGCGCGCAGCTCGAAATACCAGAGGACTTTAACAAGCGCGTTCAATTATACTACAACTGCTCTCTTCGCGAGCTCGCATGGAATACCTATACTCCCCCCCCCCCCTTCTCTCTCTTTCTCTTTCCCTCTCACTCTTTCTCTCTCGCTCGCTCGCTCTTCCGTGCAATTGTATGCCAATGTGTGTGTATATATATGTTCACACGATCACACGAGTGTGTATATGTATATAGAGAAGCAGCTGAGCGAGCAGCTCCACAATCGCGCGGCTCATACGCGACCGCACGTTAATCTGGCGTTTAAATCGTCACTTGACGGTTACACTGTCTGCTATGCGAAGAATCCTTCCTACTGCGGGAGAAACAAACATTTGTCTTTAAGGTGTAGAAGGAAATATTTACAGCAGAAGTGATGACCAAGATATTTGGTATGTATGTCTCATCATTATCAAACTCTATATATCATATGAGATTACACATACATTTTAGATCGGTATAAATTGAATGACTTATTTTGAAAATTTTAAAAATACTTTTTTATTTTATTTAATTTATAACCCTAGTTTCATATGCATACGCACTTTTTGTCAATTTTATGTAAAAATATTGTGTCCACATTGCAAAGAAATTACTGTAGAGAACGTTTAGTTGAGGTTATTGATGAACAACATATAATTAATTAATATCAACTTCAAGCTTAATTAATAAATCATTCAACTACAACAAGTTCAATATTTATTTAGGCATTAACAAGAGTGACAGTTTATAGTTTACCGTCAATCTTTATAATGAAATTTATAAAATTTAAGTATGAATAAATAAATTTACATATATTTCTTGTTCACTTAATTTACGTTTCAGTAAAGTACAGAAGTCATAAACTATAGTTGATAAAATGTTCAAAAACATTCAAACTACGTATAACAATGCGAATAGGGTGAATAATTTTGAGCAAAATCGATGATAAGCGCTTGGAGCATTTAAATAGTTTTACATGTAAATTCCCCAATACTGGAAATTATTGACTAATTGAATCATTACCGACTCAATCAATCGAGTTTTCATGAAAATAAAATTAGTTATAACTTGGAACGAAAAAAGAAAACGAACTACCGTATTGTAGCTCCGATTCAAACTATAATCAATCAACAACATAAATGTCTTAACATTCTCCTATACATACATCAGCTCGCGACACCTTTTTAGGAAAACGGAAAAAAAATTAATGTTATATGGTAGAAACAGAGGAAATAACCATGATTGGGAAAGGAAAATCGCCGGGTCATGTGAAAACGTGCCCCCTCCCACGAAGCATGGTGCAGGCAGGCGGGCAGGCAGGAAACGTGTCGCACGCGCAGCCCGCCGCCGCCGCCGCACCGCAAATATCCTAAATATGGGGTCGCTCGCCCACCGCAGAAGCGAGGAGCGCCGTTCGCTGCTTGATTTAATCGAACGAATTTTCCTCCACACCGCCGCAGCTCTCTTCTACCGCGTATCTTCTTGCCCCCTAATACATTTACAATGACAAGACATAGCGAAAGCCGGCTACCTAATAAAGCCAGGATTTCTATTCGATGCTTAGCGATTTTCTTGCAAATAGAGCTTTGATTTTTAAGCACGATTAGTATTTTAAAATTATTAATATATAAACACCTTTAAATCTCGAGTTAAATACTTTTTTATATCATTTTTCGTTTTTTAACTTATATTTAAAAGGTATGTGTATTCATATTTTCGACGAGAAAAATGCAGTTAATTGGTAAAAAATAGTATTGAAATATTTTAGAACGAACATTTTTAATAAAAATTGGAAAATCAATAAAATTTTTTAGATTGCACTGAAAATTTTCATTTTGAAATTGATATTACGTAAAAGTACTGCTATTATTAACATTATTTGCATAACTATTTTTTGCAATTATTTAGTTTTAATTTCAATTTCTCATTTTTCAAAAGAGGCTTCCCTCTCTCAAAAAAAAAAAAACAGAAAAAAAAATAATAAATGCGAAACTTTAATTACACTCTAGACATAGTCAAACGTTCGACATTAAAGTCTAAAAACAAATTTTACAAGTCCAGTTACATTTTCATCTGAAATCCGGCAGCTCGACTCTCGCGGATTTTCGACACGCGCGCGGCGCACTCGCAAAAATAATTCTGTCAACGTAAAAATGCAATCTCTCTGGCATCGCGAATTCCCGTAGACATGAATTTCCTTTTTTTTTTCTTTCTCTTTCGCGCGCCTCTCCCACCTCACCCCTCCGTGCCTCCTTTTTCCCTTATTTTTACCCCTTTTATGCCGGGGCAAAAAAGAGGAACGGAAAAATCGATGTCGCGCGCAGCGGCTGCTGCTGCTGCTGCTGCTACTGCTGCTGCGAGGCGCTAGACGACGAAAATCGCGACGACTACGAGCGCGCGAATTTTTATGCCCGCTCTATATAATTCGACAGGACGGAGGTGGGGAAGAAAAATTCAATACGTGTCAGTGGCTCGAGAATGCTAATGGAATTCGCAGAAATTGGAATTCAATCATGCCAAAATATAAAGAAATTCTTGAAACTGTTTTCTCTCACTCGAGCGCCTCGCCTGTTTTACGCACGCCTAGCTGGATTAATAAGCACGCTGCGACATTTTTTTCGAGCCCTTTATGAATCTAGCAAACTTTTTAGATGAAATTTCATAACAATGGATTATTTATTATTATTATTTTTTTTATACTTTAATCTAAAACATTTAATTATTCAAAGTAGTATTTTTTTTAAATACTATCATTACAATTAATTATGTTCTTTATTTACAAGCGCTTTCAACTAGTGTAGTGTTATAACTCATTTTAAACTTTGCATCGATATTTGGACTACTCAAATACATTATAAGACAGCAAAAACTTGAACTGAATAGTGGTGAGAATTGCATTAATCACTTAAGTTTTAGAACAAAGTACATATTATATAATATTTAACTTGAAAGATCAAAATTTAGAATTATAATAAGCAAAAAATACATACGTAATAATAAAAGACTTTCGTCAAAGTTTTTAATTGCATTATTAGAAAAACTTTAACCGGCTTTGGTAAATAATTCAGTAGAAAAGTAGCTCAATCGATTTTAACGAGCTAATTCTTTTTTTCTTTCCAGATATACTGGTTCGGCAATTTTTAATTGGAAATATTATCCTCTTTATACGCAGTCGATATAAAAGAGACTATTCAACAGCTTCTTTTTTCGAGTAAAAGTTTTATTTAGACAGTAAGAGGTCGATTATACTTTGCAAAATGCTGCAGGCGATGAACTTTTAACATATTACACTAATTAATACACTAAAATTTTAATTGGAAAAACTTTTTAATCGTATGCGTATAAAAAGTACATTTGATATAAGTGAGAAAACCTACCAGCTGAGATTACTTTGATTTAAATTTCTATTTAATCTTAATTAAAATGCTTTAATTGAAGATGCATCGTGTATCAACTAACTGTAAAATCTGTTCTTACAGAAAATGTGTAAACTATGCATGAATTTTTTCATTCTGTAAAATTTTTAAAATACTTAAAAATTAATAAACACATAAGAATGTTCAAAAACTTTGAATGTTATTTTACTTTCCTGTGTGATAATATTCAATATATAATGAAGATATTTAAGAATTGTAACACTAAGCAACACTAATATAGTGTAAAATAATGAACTTTTATTAAAAGTAAAACAACATACTCTTCTATCAATTGAGGTCGTTATTGGTGAATTATTGAGGAAGTAGATAAAATATATAAATTAATACTATTTGGGGCACGCTAGTAAATCAACTTTTCGAAAATTTACCTAGCTTAATACTATAAAAACAATAAGTTTCAATCATCTCTTGTGAGGCACATAAATTATTACAGTAAAAAACGAATAAAGCTTACTTGCTCTAGCACAAAAATTTCTTAATGGATAGACAAAAAAAGCAATGCACAAATTTAACAATCAAACTATCACGTTTAGAACATAACAATGCATTTTTCATAAAACGCAACACTTTACTTTCATTATAGAAAGTTATTAAAGCCCTTACAAATAGCCTATTAAATATTTATAACATAATAACTCACTATGTCTCAGTTAGGTAATCTATAAATATTGTCTAACTATAAATATTAATTACAAAAAAAAGGTGTAATTATCTTACTAAAATAAATCAATCGATCTTTATTGGAAATCTATATTGTAAAAGATGCATTAATATTAGAAATAAAATAAAATTTTTCATTGTGGATCTGTAATGCATATTAATATTAAATATCTATAATTACTTAATATTTTATGGTTTCGCAAGCAATTTTTTATAAAAAATATTAAGCTCTACAAAACTTCAAAAAAGTTCTAATCATAAATCTTTCCATCTCTACCAAAAAATCGGAGGTTGCCGAACAAATGATCAAAAAAAAATTAGTTTAGAGAAAATAGTCATTTTTAACATATAATTCTATTAGTTTACTACAGGAACTTTTAATTTATCACTTCGTAGAAAATTATGAAAACAAAACGTAAAACGTGACATTATAAAGAAAAAATCGTTAATTATGAATCATCCAACCAATGTCAAAGAAATTAGATGTAAACAGGTGCTTCTAGGTGTAAAAATAGAAGATATAATGAAATTACTTGATAATACAGTAAAAGCTTTACTATATTTTGAAAATTTATAGATTAAATAAATCGCAAGCACTTAATATGGCCGTATTTTGATAAAACTTGGTTTGCATGAAAAAATACCAACTTCAAATTTAGCCTGACAAAGATACCAGCATCTACGAATACGCAAAGTGACAAATATTTTTCCGAATGCGAAATCCAAATGGCAATGGCGCATTTATAACCACAGACTTAAGGGCTTAATTCATGCAATACGTTACCCCTTTTGGTAGTTATTTTTTAAATTTTATTTTGAAACATAATCAAGACGCACAATTCGATTTATGAATCCGTTTCTAGGGTAAAATCTAGTAACTGTCATTTGAGGCCTTCGGAAAAATATTTTTGCCAAACTAATTTTAAATATCGTATCGATCTAATATTGCATGTACTTTTGTGGAAATCTATAATGCGTATATCCTTTTATAAATTTTAACAACGAAAAGTACATTTTAAAAAGCAACATCAATATAAGCAGTTGGAAAACAACCGCTTTTGCATGGACTAACAACTAAAGGCAAAAGCGGATCGCTCTCAAAGAAAATGGAAAATGCTCTACCGAAATAAAAGAAAAATGGGATATCCGCCTTCGATACAAAACCGGAATCGAAATATCCACTTTGTTTCGGGTTGGCATGTATTTTCTAAGTATAAAGGGAAGTAGTCGGCCGCAATTTCCAAGCAAACTTTTCGATTTACAATGAATTTATTCAAAATAAAGTTTTGGTAGGAAAAAGTTTGAAATTAATAAGTTTTAAGTCTGACGTATGGTACAATTTTCTCACGTGTAAAGACTCATTGACGAACATAGAACCGATATCAAAACGAAATTTCCCCTATGATCAAAGGGGTCTTTTAATTACTTTTTAATTACTCCACTTCGTTTCACGTAAATTATCATTCCAAGCCAAAACTACCGGCGGTTACTCGCGAACTACATACTCGCAAACTGCACTCGCCAACTCCCAACAAAATTTCGATTGCAATTCGATAACGAAGCTGGCACAAGAGCGCGAGCGCCTAAAAAACTGCACACGAAATATTCTGCGAATGCAATAAAACGAAAAATAAAAAAGGCGATGAAAAAAATAGAGTGAAAGAAAAGAAAAAAGTGCAGCGCGAGGCTGGAAGAGCGTCAAAGAAGAAGAATGTGTATAAAGGTGGTTCTTCTCGCTGGCGCGCGAGCTGGCCGAGTGAAAGAGGGAGAAGAAACAAGAAGCGCGCACAGCTGAAATACGTTAAAATGCATGCGTGCGCTCGCTCGACTCTCTGGATTTCCAGTGCGCCGCGCGCGCGCTATCGATCCTTCCCGCGAAATAAATGTTTTTAAAAGTATCTTTTTCCCACTGCATACGTAATTCGTTGCTGCTCTCCGACGCTCGAGCTGCTTCACAAATAATTATGACGCTGCGCTGGCTACCGCGAAAGTCTAGAGCTGTGCGCTAGTTTTTACTTTGCTATGACGACAGTTAACGTCAAAGCCGAATATTTCAACAAATAGCGTGCAATTTTTCTGCATTCTCTGGCTTTTTTATAAATTTTTACTGCCTGAATAATGTTGATTATTAAAACTGCTACGAGCTTAAATATTTGTATAACGAGAGAAATTAAAAGTTCAATTTCACTTTCCTGTCTAAAAGAGCAAAAAAGCAAAAAACAAATTTGGCCCATTAAAATTTTTTGGCGAAAAGAACCACTTGCGCAAGTCGAAATAGCAAGATGCTCTCAGCTCGCAAATAAAAGAAAGGCAAAGAAAAATGGCAATCCTACACATAGATACGACAGCTAGATAGACACACGTGCTCACTCAAGATTTACCGTTTTGCGCGTGTGTATGGGCATATGAGTTCCGGTGCGGGTGCCTTAGCGCGCGCCTCTCCTTGGAGTTATGCGCGCATCCAGGGGCAGCTCTCTCTCTCTCCTCTCTCTCTCTCCACCTCTCTGGCTACATACACACAATGGGTAAGTATAACGGAGAAAAGCAGAGCGTAGCCGGCTCGGCGACAACAGAGAGAAAGAGAAAAACCGTGTGTGCCTCGTGTTGTTTTTATCAGTTCGCCGATCTCTCGAGGCGGCCCACTTCTCCCCGCGTGTGTGTGCTACTCGCACAGGCTGCGGCAGCTGTGCGACCTTCGCCGCAGAAAGTTGCAGCAGCAGCAGCAGCAGCAGCAGTCTCTCTTTTGTGTATGACTACACTCACGCGCTTACAACCCAGTGCGTGGGTGCGTGCGGGGGGGCCTTTAGACGGCTGGCAGATCAGGAGCCGATTCCGCTTCCGGATCGTGGCTGCTACTCCCGCTGCTGCTGGCAGCCGCTAAGTGACGACGGCGCATTCTTATGCTGCTGGATTCTTACGTCTGCGTAGGCGTTTAAACTTGCGCACGTATACGTACACGAGAGCGATGCACTTTTCCTCCTGAATTCGATGAGAGATCGACGGAAAGCGCGCGCGCGGCGCGCTTGTTTTCAAACAAACACTGCACGGAACGACAACACTTGCTGCTCTGCTGTGACTCCCGCTCTCTCTACCTCTCGGCTAACACAACATCTGCAGCCAAGTATAGGAATAAGAAAAGAACTGCACTGCGGAGCTGGCGCATACGTGTAGCAGATATGGAGGAGGAGGAGGAGGAGGAGGAGGAGGAGACAACTGGACTGCACAACACTGCGGCAAGGACTTCCGGCGCCCTTGCGAGCCGCTAACAGAGCTATTCTGCATTCACATGTATAGCGCGCGTCAGCTGCAGCAGGCGCTCGCGCTCTCAAGACAGTTTCTTCGCTCTCGCTGACAGTCGCTGCAAAGGCTACGTTTCTCTCGCGCGCTCGCCGCTGATGTGTGTATACACACACCTAGCCAGCTGATTCTCTTTGCACTCTCTTCGCTTCGCGCTTCTTATAACCTCGACGTTAACGAGCGCTGTCCTCACCTTTAATCCCTCTCTCTCTCTCTCTCACTTTCGCTCTCTAGCTGCGTACTCAGCTTCCTCAAGCCATCGAACTTTCGCTATTATCGCACCATCAAACTCGCGAGCATACACATGTATAATATATACTTAATAAAGTAGGCACCACTCGCGAAGGAAGAAATAGATAATCACGCGCGACGGACAGAGATATATATATGTATGTATATTAATGAACTCGCGCGGCTGAATCCTGTATAGACGCGGTAGACGGATGTAATTGGCGCGCGCACTGCAAAACACGGGGATATATACGGGGAGGGGGACGAACTGCGAGTGCACGGAGCTAAAGCAACGCGCGCCGAGGAGTGGCGAGGCGAGACTGAGCAGCTCGCGAGTCGCGCGCCGGCGGCCCAGCGCTCGCACGATTTTCTCTCTCGCGCTCCGTGTGCAGTGCTGAGCCTGCGCGCAGGCATAGGCCGCGACAGGTGAGAGGTGAGGAGCCGGCTGCGCACGCTCCAGCTCAGCCTCGCTGCTCGCAGCCGGCTAACGACAGACAGAGACGGAGAGCTGCCCGAGCTTGCGTGTATTGGAGCAGTCGAGCTCTGCGGATATATACCTACATGTGTGCGCTATAAACTGAGCGCCCTCCGCGATTTTGCCGCGCGACTATCGAGACATCTCTTGCTCCGGATGGAAAGTTTCGAGCCCAGCTGCGTCGGCAAGTTATCGGCTGTGATCTGCCGCTGCACGCGCGATGCCATTGTAATATTGCAGTGCGGCTTTGTGGCTTGCAACAAGTTCCATTACACATTTTTTGCCTATGCTTTCATTTTTAAAGGCTATAATCCATCTTTGTTTCCATTAACGATTATTCCTTTTTTTATTCACATTCTTTCGTTCTATATTTAATTATAATTTATCCCTTACTAATAGAATTATCGTACAAGTTAAATTCGAGCCGAGTGAACATCAATTTCATTGAAATTTAAATTCTGTCTGAAAGTTCTCTAAATCAATATACATAATACCTATCCCATTTAAATCAAGCTTCCAAATTCAGTTTGCTTAAATTTCCGGTAAATGATTAAATATTTTTAAAATTAACAACAATTTTACTTAAATTGCTAAATTTAATTAATGCATATGCATGCATAGCTATTATAATTTTTGCCACGTAATTTTGCGAGTTCCGCTTAAATTAGGTATTTTGCATTTTAGAATTTTGGTTATATCAATATGTTTATATTAAAAAGTTGAAGCTTGATATATTGCCTTATGAATCCATCATGACTCCACTCGACGGCCACTGTTTGGATAATACGCATATGCGCAGGAATCGCTTGTTAAGCGAGTGATAAACCCTCTTCCATATATAGCTATTTCATCAAACTTTATACCTATGCATATATTGTTTCAGTAATTATTAATGTACACCTGCTTTTATATACATATATGTCTTTTACATAATTATAAATTATATGTACTCTATTACGCTTTTTTATCTCTCTTCAAAATACATTTTTCATCTCTTATAGAATAAAAAGATAAAAAGTCTTACGTTACAATGTAGGAAAGACTGGGCCACTTTAGTACAGAGCTTTCTCAACAAAATTTTATGCCACTCTAACTTCAAAGTCGTAACTTTAATTCGTGATTTTTAAATTATGTTTTTAGAGAGGGGGGGGGGGGCGCCCCCTGCTAATCTACATTTATTGTATAAGTATACTCATGGTTTTATGCGTTTATTATTTTAATCATACTATATCAAAAAATGCTGTTTACAACACATATGAATACAAATTACACTACAAGCAACAGAATAACTCTTAAATAACCATTTTTAACTCAACAGATATAAGATTATTACATACAAGAAACCTTCCTTATTTCTAAACAGATAAATAGGAATTACAGATATATTCAGAAAATAATATCAGGTTCTATCATCCATAATCAATATGGATAGATATGGTCGAATAAATTAGTGGTTTTGAAAAAAACTGGAAATGAAATGAATCACTGAATCTGTCCATTTTCGTAGCATGTTTAAATAAAATCATTTAATTTCTAAATATTATAAAAAAGAAACATACCAAAGAAAATAAAAAAATTATTTTTAGTCAAAAACTTTAAAATGGAAGTTAACTTGTATTAAAAATAAAATAGCCTTGTTCCTTCTACCCTATATTTATTTGTGCTTGCTCATAACTGAATTATTCCATTATTCGTGTTTCAACAAAGTGATGTTTTAATGTTTGAACGCGTGTCTAAGATCAGAAGATACGAGATGAAATCTGTTTACAAACTAGAGCTTAAAACATATAAATTGTTCAAAAAGCTTCAATTCATTAAAAAGTAATACTATTACACTCAGAAAAAAATTTAATCATTACAATAAAAGTTTAGTTGGTTTAATAAAGCTTTGATTGATTAAATTAAAAT
>UELX01002259.1:0-32879 GCA_900480035.1 Eupelmus urozonus
CCTAAGCTATGAAAGAAAATTAAGTCTACTACTAGGCATACAGCAAAAAATAAAGATTCAAAATACATTTTTCTCAACAGAAATCCGTTTCCAATATATAATATACTCTTAAACACGTTTTCTTAAATATAGGGATGTCATTTAAAAACTAGTTTCCAAGCTTTTAAACAATTTCTAAAGCCATTTTCAAAACTGACGAGAGTAAAAAGGCAGCTAAAAAGTTTTTTTAAAGACTTTTTTAATAGTATTTCTTAAAAACACATGGTGTCTCGCACGAGAAAATAGCCCTTTCATACGTCGGCTTTTACAGAGGTGAATTCATATCTCTCAAGGAAGGACTTTTAAAGAATGCGCTATTTACCGACGGAAAAATTCTCATGAATTCCTTAAACAAAAATTCATGAATACACGCGCTCTGTCGTGTGTTTTTATAGCATGTTACGTAAATTCTAGCGGATCATTACGCCTGAAAATTCATCCTTCTAATACGTTTAAAGAAAAGCTATCTCGTCTAATCGATCTCGATATTCATCTAGAAAATTTAAAACGTAAATTTTATTACAGTGATAATTTTACTTTTTTCACTCGTATATGAAAGATTTATGTCAATTTCCAAAGTAATTCAATGAATTTCAAAACGCTGAAAACAAACGCACATTGCGCGCCCATTTTAATACAGCGAAACGGCTAAAATTCTCGAAACGCAGCTGCAAAGCAAACGCCTCAGTGCGCTCGGTGCGCGCAGCAGAGAAAAATGGAAAAGTGCGCGTTCACCAAATTGAAAACCGATAGAAGCTTCTTAACGCCAGTTATCGCATTCCCCGTAGCGCACCGCTCCTTTGCGGCATTGTTGCGGCGGACAAAGGACCGGACCCTATTTATACAACCTTTGCTCGGTCCTGATTTTTCAACGATTGTCGTCGCTGAAATATCGCCGATTATCATAAACTAGAATTTGAGAAATGTAATTTCTCGGAAGCACTCTGAGAGGAATAACGATCGTTAATTAAAAATATTCAAGGCTCAGGAACATTAAAACTGCTATATAAGGTATCGAGGAGATGAATTTTTTAGAAAATTTAATATCTCGTTAACGCCATAAAAACTGGAGAGTATCCTTTTTTCAGAAAGGCCACTTTATCCATTTTTAATTAGATTCCAGCATAATTGCAACGCGACGTATTGTTCTTCTTACGCTGAATAATTTCTCGCGAGAAATCGTAAGTTATATAACAGACAATTTTAATGTTCAACTACGGAATTAGCGCCATGGAGTTTTTAAACTGCTTGGAGAGCGTAAATATCCCCTATGAGATGCGTAAAACGATATGTGTAAATCTTTTACAAATTAAAAAGTTACATTTGTTAAGCCTTTGAAGGTATAATGTAAAAAATGGAAAGAGCGATCGTGAAGATAAGCAGGTTAAATGGGCAGGTGGGAAAAATGTTGAAAAACGAGATAATTTAGCGGTGTCGTCTGTTGAAGTTTCAAATGCTTTCTCGTTTCGAAGATAATTACATTGAATGTAGGTATATGTATATATTACAACTCCAAATGATGACACTTAATTTTATAGCCGTAGCATTTCATATATGCAGCCGCAGAGTGCGGGCTTTTTTCCTCTGAAACGCGCATACACATCGGGCCTCTTTTTACTCGCTCGTAATTTAAAAAACACGCTGTAAACGTCAGCTCGGCTTACGCAAATTCGCACTCATAAATAATTTCCGCGAAAGGCAAATATTTGAGAAGAGACGCATTAAATTTTTATTCCCCAGGCTCTCTTTCTCTCTCTCTCTCTCTCGCGCGCGCGATAATCCGCAACTCAAAGGCCGCCTGACTAACGCCCGCTATGCTAACTCCGCTAACTTTAGTGATTAAATTTTGCAGCCCGCTACTCTAGCCAAGCAACCTAAAACGGCCGCTCGCACTCAACTGATTGCAGCGCTCAAATAAAAACGGATAAGACAGTCGCGCTTTGCTCATACGAAAAATTATTACATTTCAAGGATCGTATAACTTGCTGCGTGCGCAGCCTCGTAAAGCTGGATCCTAGCGTAAGTATAAGAGTCGATTACGCGCAAGCTAGCGCTGCGCAGGCAGCAAGACAATTTAGAGCGCTCTGACCTCTTCGAACGGGACTAAATGTAATGAAACGAAGAATTTGTGGCTAAAAGGGTCAGGAAATCTTTTAAAACTTTACGCTTTCGAGAAAATAATTCACTCCTCGCCTCTTCCTCTTTCTTCATTAAACCTCCAACTTCAGTGGCTTTACTTACGGACTCGTTACTCGCACTTCAAATTTTCTAAATTCAATAAACTTTTTCATTATATGCTCGGAACTTATTCAGCGATCGATTCTTTCTTATATATCTAATCTTATAATATAGCAATTCTTTTTTTATTTAAACTTATGAAAAATTGCCGAGTCAAAAATTTTATTTCAATTTTAATTATAAAGAAAACTGACAAACTGAAGGGAGAGCATTTTTTTGTAAAAATTCATGAAATATTACCTAAAAATTATCGATCACCGGTGAAAATTATAAAGATTTACCATGACAGATTACAGTTTTAACAACTTTACTCTGATATCACATTAATTTCTATCAAAAACTTTTCCCTGTACATATTCACAAAGGTTATTATTTCAATTGATAATAAAGCGCGTGTAGAATCTGCTGCGCGAATGAATCGTAATTAATTTTGACTGTATATATATATATATCTATTTGATTATATCAGTAATAATTGATGAAAGGTTCGATGTACGCTAAAACTCGACGCTCTTAATAACCAAAGTGATTCATTAAATATTGCTATATAATAAAGGGAATTATCGCACTAAGGCAAATGACTGCTAAGTAATTGGCGAATATTGGCTACTTGTAAAATATGTTGCATATTCCAGTATAGATATACTAAAGTACTCTGAGCTACCTTTCACACATACTCGCTTATACATATGTGTATATATATATGTGCAGATTATTATCCTATTAAAACAGAGAAGAGATCAACCGAAATATTTTAAAGCCAAGTAAAAATGGTGAAGTAGTAATCTACACAGAATATTAAACGAGAAGCCATAATTTATGTGGTACATGTTTATTTGCTTAGTTGTAAATTTTTTTTTAAAGATTGCATGTTTTATTAGAAAGTGCCAATCAGTTTTTCAGAAATGTTCCATTATCTTATATATTTTCATGTGATATATTCTCGAGCTTTTCACGTTCCCTTAAAGGAAATATTGACTTTTTAGGTATTTTCACTCTGTCCAAGTGAATAGAAGAGAATGAGGCTAGCTGACCGCAAAGGTAAATGAACACAGTGTTTATAATTCCTTGTCAACGCGGCGTATGGTTTCAATTGAGCTCTAGTTAATCAACTAAAGTACACAGAGTACGTGTACGAACTTTGATTAATAACATTTAAATTGCTAACTTTTTAGATATAAGTTTTTAATTTTTTAGGTATATTAAAAATCAACCAGCTTAGTGCTCGTACTTTTTGCCACGTTTTATAATAAGAGCATAGAGTAATTAAATAGTTGTTTATTAATAAAAAAAATGTTTTCTTTATTTTATGTACATATTATCATAATAAATATTCAATTTAACTAGTTACAGCATGAAACATTATCAAATATTCATTATATATAGATATATTGTTTAGTTTTCTCATCATGTGAGAACGCGTGTATATATATGTACATTTTTTATAAATATAATATTTTATTACAAACAAACAAAAAATGATAAAAATGCGTCTAATGAGTCCCGCCTATAATCTCCCCTGTATACGTGATCAAGGCTCATGTTCTTATAATAAGTTTGATGGCTGCTTGATACCCCCATTATAATACCTATAGACTAAAATTCACCTAAAAATATTTAAAGCTAAAGAGTAAAATAGAGTTTTAACTTTTTAATGTTTTTCTAACTTGAAAAAACTAACGGAATAATTATTAGCGTAATGTTTGTAAGAAACTCGTAATATTTTCATAAAAGCAGCATTCATTAAAATATGAAAATATTTTTTAATGCTCTTTAATATGCTTTTAATTTTTTAATTTAACCAGGCTAAAGATTTAAAAGGTGCACCGTTAAACGTGTACCTCCCGTAAAGCGTAAAAAGTATATAAAAAAATTAAATTGTAATACGCTCAAGGCATATACTGCAAACTTTATATTGAATGTTTTGGCGATTGACAAGTTTAATGAAATACTAAAGAATGTAGATGTAGTTTTAAAATAATGAAACACAAAATGAAACTTTTTAACCTAAAATTAATTTATACTAAATATTTAAAGCACATAACTCCCTCAAATATATGCATTTTCATCGACGAGTAAATAATATTTTTGAATTTCAAATATAAAATATGCTTGAAGCTTCCGACACACTGTCACTCGCATTAAATATGAAAGGTTGATAATCAATTTTTCCTCCGCCATCAGAATTTCTAAGCGACGGCAAGTAAACAGCTTTAACTAAACAGCATACTTGATGATTAATTCGCGAAGCTGAATTGCAATTAGCGCATTAAAAATTTAAAAAGCGGCTTAAATAGCTAGCTAAAATGACTTTTTAATTATTGATATACAGTAAAGCAATTTTATCAAAGATTCAAACATTTTCATAGATAGAACTGCACAATGACAAAGCTCCGAGTAGGCCATTTCGACGTAGGGTACCTTCAGACTCGAAAAACTGGGCTTGCTGCACCTATGCATATATCGTTTATCTAGAGCACTAGCTCGAGGCGTAATCTATCTATATTGATGCAGGTGCTGCGCACGCATGCACGACACGTCCAGCCTCTCTGCTCTCGCCGTCCGTGCCCTAATAATCGCGCGAAAGCTTCAAACGAGACCCGAGGCGACGCCGAAGGAAACTCGGCGAACGCGCGCATTTAGCACGCCTCAAAGTGATGTCCAAAAAGAAGAGCGAACCGAGATAAAACCGGAAAAGCAAAATCAGCGCCCACCCACAGAGCAGGCCAAAAGGAGAAAGAGATAGAGAGAAAGCGGCGAATTGTCAGCCGCGGGGGGAAGCAAAAGACAAACGACCGGCCGCCATATGTATACCCAGCTCGCGCCGCGGCAATATAACGCAAGCTTGAGCTTTTTGCGGAAGTTCGGGCAATTTTGATCCTTTGACAACGCGCAGACCGCCGGTCGGCCGGTTATGTTTATACGTTATGCGTATCCGTCGCGAGAGCTATAATTATTTTTCCAAAGCCCCCGAGCCCTGTAGGTTAATATAACTGCGGTTTTTACTCCTGATGGTAAGAATGGAATTGTTGGTCGGTTTTGATAACAAATAAAGGAATTTGCTCGGGAAGCCCTGTTATTCTAGCGAAACGTTTCCTTCCCAAATTTCATTCGCTGTTTCAGCAAACTGACTCGCTTCTATATCAAACTTTCGATGAGCTCAACTTTTTGCTGAAGCGCTTTCATCACCCAAAACTTTATGCTTACCGAGACACCATACAAGTTGCTTATATACATAAGTAAAAGCAACCCCCTTCAAATTCTTTTATTTTATGTACTTTCAACTTCTTGTCCATGTCTTGTTTGCACAGGTAAATATATGATTTTAGAAAAGAGTAAGAATCGCATCGGCTTTTTCTCTTTTTCTTTTTTTATTTTACTTTATTTATTTGCGCTAGGAATGTAAAAAAAACATTGAGCTCGCTTTATGAGAAGTGAAGAAAGAGAAGCAATAAAAAGTTTTTAGTATTCTAAACAGATGTCTGCATTGAAATGTCAAATATTACTCTGAATATACATTTTATACATTTGCAAAGAATATGAAAAGATATGCTTGTTGTCTATCTTAATGCAACTTTTTCATACAAAGCCTGCACAGTGCTAGTCGTTTTTTAATTTTTTATTCAATATTATACCGGTGCAAGATTAAACTTCTTTATCCATTATTATGTTTATTGTACCGAAAAAAGAATAAAAGAATGAATGATAAATAACCGCAATTCATTAATATAACCGGTATAATTAGGTACCAGATACATCCTATGTTTTTTTCATTATTATCCTTTTTGAAAAAGTCAGTTGGTCATTATACATTGGCGGAAAATATGCCAGCTATTAACAATTTTTAATGTAATTATTAATATTTTAAAAGTATATTATATTATGCATTATTCTTTTTATAGAGAGCGGCATATTCATCCAAATTACCCTACGGTTTTTTATAACGCGATATTAATTTTCATTATAAACGTCTACTTTAATGAACTGAAAATAAACTGGCCGTGCGAATCATTAACTTCTACGCTGCTTTATTTAAAAATTCGCGATTATCAGAAACTTTCAAATAATAATTCAAACACATTTTATCATTCTTTATAAAAATTTTAAAGAGAGCGTAAACGCAGGTCATAAAAGCCCATTAGAGCTTGGTATACATTGTATTGTTTCTAATTCACGTATTCTCTTTGTGTTTTTTCTTATCTGAATCGCAGGGCTCCAATGATCAGATTTTGACTCTAGCCTATATCAAAAAATTTGGGAGTTAAGAACGAACAATATTTGACGTATATTATAGCGGTATAGCGCCAGTGATCGCTTCGCCTATACTTGCCATCAAGGCGCTACCGCGCTTTTTAATTTTATGACTGGTATCATTACAACTTTTCTGTTACAAGATAAACGAGAAATATTAATTTTTTGGATGTGACAATATATATTTCAACTTATAAACTTTCTAATAATTTAGAGAGAAAAATTTAATCTTGTAAACTAGATTTGAATTGATAATTCACTACTTTCTAAGAATAAGGAAATTTCTAATTTATAGTAAGTTAAATAAAATAACATTTCTTCAAAAGTTCTTATAATTATATTCCAATGAATTTTTCTGCTTTATTTATTTATAAATTTATTTTATATAACTGATTAATTAATAGTATAAAATCCTAATCATGATTTTTATTAAAAATTTTTGTATCCATAAGAGTACACAAATATATGTTATTAAAAAGCAAAAATATCACAAATTAAAGATGGGAATGAAAAAACAAATTGAAAACATAATCTATTTTCCAATCTCATGTAAATCGATTTTAAATTATTTATTTATAATAAAATAAATTACAAGTTTACAACCGTAATGGGGTATATGTTGTAATTATGTAATATAAATAAGGATGTTGATAAACAAGCAATTTCACGCCTGGAATATTATTGTTAATTTCTAAAACATTACAATATATTTTAGTTACATATAATTATAAATTGTTTTTTGACTCTAGCATTAAGGTAGTCTTTTTCTTCCTATCCTACTATGAGTATTCAAATATTCAAGTAAATAAGAATTATTATATATTCAAATTTTATAAATTTTAATACTTGTTAAGACATTTTAACTACAAAGCATGTTGATATAACATTCATTCTCAACTTACGGTTTTGTGTCACGGCCACGCTAGCAATGCTGGCAATCGTTATAATACTTTAAATGTTAAAAAGTAGGATGAAAAATGCATTCTTTATACCAGGAAAACGTTATTTCAGCCGTCAAAACGTCAGGACCGTGATCTGTCATTTTTCCAGTCTCACTCAATTTCATATCTAAAATTTACAGGATTCGTAGCAAATCAAGCAAAATATTTTACGACTCAAAAGTGAAATTTTTAAATGTGTAAAAAATTCTGATAATTCAATCCAGAATTTATGCCCAATATTATTTGTATTTTTTAGCTGTGTTTGCACTATTTGCTTACTAATCTTTTGATAACATGAAGTAAATCGAATCTGCACCCGTAGTTCAAATAAATAAATAAATTAAATAATAATCTAATAGTTTGCCTTCATAGAACATTTAGAAAACCTACGATGTATGTTAAATTTACTATGAAAATAGATATAGTAAAGTAAGAGAACTATAATATAGAAATAGAAAGATTGGCATGTCTTCTGCCAGATGTCGCGAATGATTTGTTAAAAGAAAAATGTGTTTTGGTCCATAAAGTATACCTACGCACGATTGTTAGAAAAACAGTTTTTACAACGTATACATTTTTGTTAGTAGAACAAACGCGCGTTGGATCAGACTCTCGAAAATTCTGCTACTGTATAACAGTTGTCAATAGAAAAGATTATAGGATTAAGAGTCGTTCTTTTTCCATTAAGGACCTACACATGTGCGCGGGTGAGGATGAGTGTGTGTGTGTGTGTGAGTGTATTGCATTTTATTTGGCACGTATATGCTCCCCTCTCCACAAAAATAATAAATTATTAAATTTTATCAAAATTGCATGATGTATTTGTCAAAGCATAAAAACAGAAAATTAGTTCAGTTTATTTCGGACACACACACTCTTAAATTATAATAAATATTTGAAAAAAGGACAAATTTGTTTTTAAATCCATATCTGAATTTGCTTAAGCTAACGTATACTCTGTAAATTTTAAATAGTAGACATTCGCACTTTTTACTCTTTAGTGGAGCATTTTGAAATAAAAAATAGTAAAAATTCACTACTTTATCGTGAATTTTCACTATTTTTTAGTACTAATTTTGAGTACTAATCAAACAGAAAAGAACTACTCATCTCATTTCGGACATAAATCAAGTTTATTAGATTTAAAGAGAAATCGCAAGAAAGAACAAAATTTAATCTCGTCGCGAGGCATTCCTCACACGTCACTATCAACAAGCCCGAACGTTCGACAAACGCTCGCGAGTATAAGAGCCCAAAAGGATCATTCCTCCAAGTCCCTCGCAAATTCTCCTCGGGGCATTAAAAAAAAAGAAAGCCTTCACATCCATCCAGGCACTCTCTTCCTTCAATTCCAACTTTCCTTCGAGCGCAAGACCCAAAGCCCGAGCGCCTCTCGACCCGAGAATCGCAAGGCTCAACTCTGTATATATACCTTCGCGACTCGAAAACGCGAGAGCTGTAGAAAAAATCGGCTAAACGCTTCGAGAACTATGTGCGCTCGGAGGCTCGACGCACTCTTGGCCAGACGCCGAGATTTTTCGAGGCTATTTTCGGACACGCGCCTTTGCCTATATATATATACATATATATACGTGTATGTTTGTGCTAGCGCGCTTCTCTCTGCGGGCCTATTCGATTGAAATTCACGACGATCGCGAGCAAATATCATTGCGATCTTTTTATTTCTTAGCTGCTCGAGCTTTACATTGCGCACACGGCTCTGATGAAGCGTAGAGATTTTCACAGCAAGGGTGCTAGAGCCCTGTTTCAGCAAAGGGATTGTCAAAGGGAAAAAAACACGAGGCGGAAACTCGTTTAAAATTTTAGGGCTCTTGGCTTTTTTGCCGGATAGGGGGGGAGGGCAAAATTTAAAGCTCGTGTAATTTGCAGCGGCCAGGCTGTAAGCGCTCGAGAATAATTAGCTACGACGTCACTCGGATCCCTTTGGATTCTCTTTTACGGTGCGTGTAACGCGAAAAAGTGTTTTCTGCCTAAAATTGGAATTCTCTTTTTTGCCGCCGAGCTGCCTTTGCTTTGAAATACTGTGTAAAAATAATTCTTTGAATTGCCGGAATTAGTTGAAAAAGCGCATTTTGAGAAAGTTCTTTGAGGGAATCTCACCAAAAGGGAAGTTTCACGAATAGCTTCAGAATTATTTCTCTTTTGTTTTTTGACGTAATTTCGCGTAGTTGGAATTATTTTCAAAGACTACGAGCTACAATCTAGAATAAAATCATGATTATATACTTAAAACATCAAGGCTTATTTACGAATTTTAAAATAATTTTGTTAAAGCTTTTTTATTAGTTGGAAATTTTTAAAACTTTTTCAACTTAAAATATTTCACATACCGTTTAATTTTCTATCGATGTAATGTTTAATAGATGGAAAATATAAATCTAAATATTTTTAGTTCTTGATGTTTATAAAGCTATAAATTTTTTTTATGTGTTTTCTTACAAGTGAAGTTACTATGACTCAATAATATTTTATGCAGGAATTAATCTTAAATAATAATGTCTTCATTTTGATAGTGTGATTCACATCGAGTTGTTCTTAAATCAATCTATTTTTGTATGGATTTTCTTCTAAAATATATTGACAGTTGAAATAATTTTAAGATTTTTATTACAAAACTTTAAAAAAAATATATGGTATTTAAAACATCGTTCTTTTTATTGTATGGAAACAGATTATATTTAACTCGTTAAATTTATGTATATTTCATAATTAAAAATATAAACTTATAATTAAGTAAAAGTGCTTTTTCCGTCTGTAAAAATAGGATATAATTTTTTTAATGTTTTCAATTAAAAATTGAAATGTAATATTTTTATAGCGGTCAGAGAAATACGACTGAAAAGTCGTTTAAAAGAATGCTGATGAGTGTTTAAAATAAAAAATATAACTGTTCATTTGAATGAATATCAGAAAGTTTTGTATACCTTATAATGTGAATGAATAAAACAGTTTTCTAGCGCTGGGATTTACTGTATTTTGCATTATGCATAATAATAGAAAGTTCAGTTCTTTTCGCATTCTTCGAAAACACTTGGAAAAATCAAGCTTCTCTGTATACTTAAAATAAAGAAAAAGTTTCATGGTTCATATTTTTGCTTGCTTAAAGTCGGGTTTAAGTGAATCTATCTGTGCGACACAGTGGCCGTGTTTTCTTTTTCATTGAGTAATATCGCTTCATCAAAGTGGCTCTTTAATTATTTTGCTCGGGCTTTACCCTGACTCGCTCCAAGAATTCAGAGAAGTTGTTTCAGTTTCGCGTTTTCTAGTAATTTAGGCGAAGTTAAATATAGAAACGAACGTTCTTGATTTCGAATTTGGAAGCATCTCCGGTGAAATGAAAAAAATCAAACTCAAAATTGAACATATATCGGCAGCCATTTTAGAGGCCGCGTTTAAGTCTACACGTGTATTATATGTATGGATATATATATATATACACAATGTTATGATTTATTTGCCCGCGGAGTCTGTTAAAGCCGAAACGTTATTTTATGAGTCGTAAATTTTCAATTATGTAATGGCGCGTACTCGTCTGCAAATGTCATAGGCACAATCTACAATTTATTTTTATTTTTATTATAAACTACATTGAAATTTGTTTAATACGCTTGCACGAAAAAAATCATAAAGTACTTTGCCGTAGTTATCAGCCAGTCGAACTTTTTAACTAATCCGATTAAAATAATTGTGAAGCAAAATAAGTAAGTGACTTTAACCTACTTAACGAAAACTTTAGTGTATTAGAAAAGCAACTTGAGCTTATAACTTTTAGAATAAAATTAGAACGAGTTGGTAAGCAGATGAGCCTTTTTCTTGCTCTTTGACTTAGACATTTTATTTTATATATGTATATATACATATATATGAAATATTCACCGTTCTCACATCAAGTGTTTCAATTAAAAAACATTAATTTTAAAAACAGTAATATTTTATAAAAGACAATTAAAATGAATAGTAAAGTTTTAGTACTTTTTATAAAAGATCTTAGAGTTGCACGTGCGTTTGCTATACGTTTACTTGAAGCAAATTGTTTATGTATGAAATCACGCTTCCCATTGAAACGTATTACTCGCTAAGGAAGGGGTTCAGAGTGCTCTTCACAGATTTAGGAGAGCGAAGCTCAATCTAGCGCCCTCTAAATTAATACAGATTTTTCTTTGCAATTTAAAATTATTTATCATGTTGATAACATAATATTATTCAGGCCAGCTATTTGCTTTTGCCCACGGCTCTTCAATTATTATCTCCAACAAACAATAACTATATTTTTACAAGTTTGTATGTAAAACTCTTTTAAAATACTTAAATAATTTAAAATTGGAAATGAAATATTTTATTACTCTGAAGAGTAAAAAGTTGAGTTCTGCTCTCCTGAAACTGTGAGGAGCACTCTTAAAGTACGGATAAGCTTAATATTCAGCGCCTACACTACTACATAATTCAAGGTCATTCAACCTAAGATTTTCAAATGTCGTAATAATAGTCAAATAAATTTAATTCTAATCTCATCGTCAAAAGAAGAAAAACATTATTACAAAATTTTTTTATTTTTTTAACGGCCGCTTTTAATATTTTTTAACAGTTTTATAATTATTAAAAAATAGTTTTATTCATGATTATAAAAACTGTCGATTATGTGGGCATTCTATAAATAATGATGAAGTTGAATAAAAATATATTTCTTTGGCATTTTTTGTACGTAAATGAAAATGCAGAAATAGAAAGTGGCACCTCAACCATTTGTCTAAAACCGTTTTTCCGCTCTCAGCCTCAGGCGTTCTTAGGAAAAAATCGAATTTCGAAAACTTACATTATTTTTCTTGAAAAATTTCGTCCGCTCAGCAGCAGCAGCAGCAGCAGCGGCAGAGAGCTGGTGCCGTGAAACAATCCAGGCGCTTGAAACTCCCGTCTCTCCCCGTCTAGATATTTTTATCGTTACAACAAGAAACACTTAAACAATATTCACGTGTCAATATTCAGCATATATCAGTTAGAGGTTAGAATCCGCTCGACTATAACAGCGAGTATATTTAATAGAAGCAAGCCTCTGAAAGGTAAACGCACTCGCGATAAAAAAATCCGCACTATGTCTCTGGCGATGCGTTGCGCGGGCGTGACTAGTGATTCGCGAGCCGATGCGTCGCGCACAGGGTTCGGCCGCCTACTGCGGGCTCTCGGGCTTGCAGCTTTTGAATCGCACCGCCGCAGCAGCCGCCAGGCCGCCACCGCGCTAGGCAGCCTCCGAGCTTGCGCGAAAGCTCGCGCTGCGACGCTGAAATTTCAGTCGAGCGTGAGAGAGAGAGAGAGAGAGCGCGCGAACGGATAATTGAAAACCGAAATTCTTATTCTTGCCAAAGCCGGCGAACCATTTTGATTCTTTTCTTTTCGGGCTTTTCAAATCGGCTACAAAAAAATGCAATGAGTGTCTTTTAAAACGGAAAGGAATAGAGTAATACTTAATATGAATTACGTATTTGAAAACACATTATGTTAATTTTGATTCAATGAAATTCACTGATATATCGTGAATATTCACTGCATACTTTACAGCTAAAATTCCGCACCTAATCAACGTAGTCGCAGCATTTTAACTGTAAAATAGTGGAATTTCACTGATTTAAATTTAGAAAGCACGTATATGTTAAACGACAGATGACAAATTAATAAAATGCATTACAGCTTTATAGGAACGAGTAATAAAGTGCATTTATGTAATAACTCGTTCTTGCATTACAACATGGAAATAATTATTGATATTTTTTAATAACGAGATAAAGGACGAAATTAAACAATTTTAAAGTATTTATTTTTCAATGCATAGAAAAATAAATTTAAAAAATTCAATTTCCACAAATTATATATAAAGTCTTTTTATCTGTACTATTTTGTTTTATTCATAAACAACAATTTTTACGATATTATGCCATATTTTTAAAATTTGCAATAAGATTAGTTTTACATTTTGTAAATAGTTAAATGTAATCATTGCTTTTATATAACAATAAATCTATTAAAATATACATTTTATAATTTTTTATAAGTCTTTGAAGAAAGTTTAGAAAATTCTGTAATAAACAATTGCGTAAATTCTCTCGTTCTAAATATTTACAAAAGCCTTAAAAAATCTTTCATGTAAGAATATAATTCCGGTCCAACTATTATTTTTAAATATATATTGTAATAATTTAAACAAATTATTAATAATAATCCTAAAAACTAATTTTAAAGTCTTAAAGCAAATATTATTTTTAAAAAATTCTAGTGAATAAGAATGACGATAAATTATTAAAAACCATTTATTCAAGGTGCGTATATTCGCAGCAGAAAGCAGCAGCGCGTCTCTTTGTACCCGCGGCGACGCCAGGTAAAATAACAATCCCTGACGAGCTCGCGTCGTCGTTGGAAAAAGTTTCCCGAGTAAGTCGCAAATTGACCCATTTTTTACGGGTCAAACAAACGCGTTCTCGACATCGGCATCAAGTGGGCTCATGATCCGAAAGTGCCGCACGCACTCGAGGCATCAGGGCCGCGTGAATAAAAAAGGACTTGATACACCACCGCGCCTACTTTAACCTCATTATTCCACCCGCGCTTTCAGCGGCTCGATAGCGCAGGTTATAACCCATCCTCATCTCCAGCCTTCCGCGCGGGGTAAAAAAAAGCGGTGAGCTTTCTTCGAGCTCTCAAAACAATTTCTCATTTCGTTCCATCGAAGAAAAATACGGTGAGCGCGCAGCAGGTACAATTACGGCTATAGGTGGGGCGCGCGCGGCCAAACTTTTCCAAAGGCCTTTGATCTTCCGATTTCAGTCGTATATATATTCTTGCGCGGAGCGCTCGCTGTATTATACGTATATACTGCAGGCACGGGGGAAAGGTGAACGCGAGCTCGCTGGAACAACTCTTTTTCCCCAAGCTCGAGAGCGCGCGAGCTTTTCGCGCGGTATTTTTCATTTCGCGCAAAAAGAAGATTAGCGCTTGCGAGGCAGAGAAAAAGATGAAGGAAATTCGCCTTTGCCTAGCGCGTTAACGGGGCCGCAGGATACGTATACATCTATATAGTCTAGTAAGAGAGGCTGGGTGTATATATACGCAGGATGTGTTGTAACGCGGAAGCTAGCAAGTGGTTTATTTGAGCAGTTTGAGAAATGCTGGCCGAGCTCAAAGCTCCTGAAGCCTCAAAGCGCCGCTCATTGCGAGTCTTGTAATTCGTTAGCATGAATATTTTTGTTGTATATTTAACGGGAGGAGGGGAGGAAATGTGATTTTACGTTATTTCAATTTGTTTATATACATAAACCTTTTTTATTTGTTATTGCATTAAATTACATATATATACATTTGAAATTTGCTTTCAATTTAGAAACTTTAAAATGTTAAGTTTTAATCTAGAATAGTTAATTGCGTAAATATTTTCTAATAGTCTGCTTTACACAGTACATTTGTTTTTCAAATGATTTTATACAAACTACTCTACGTGGAAAATTCGTTTCAGGATTTTACACTTTTTACTAACAAAGTTTAGTTTAAATACAAAAACTGTATCTTTATTACATAGAAAATTTCAAAATACCATGTTTTACTATCTGTAGTAAAACTTTAGTCAAATTTTCAAAATCAGCAGACTGAATATGCGAAATGGAATCAGTCCAAAAAATATGTTATGCAAAGATAAAATTTCATAATTTATCTTATGAGAAACTTTTATACACATTTTTGAGAAAGAATTTTATGAACCATAAAATTATTTTATAGATTGAAATGTTCTATGAAATATATTTTAGTTAAAATTTATAAAATAAATTTTAAAATAATATCTATTTTTAACTAAATACATTGATAAAAATAAAATCAAATAATATTGTATAATTGCAAATCAATATTAGATAATACAATGACATATTATTAAACTTTTATGCCCCGTTTCTTCACTTCATACAAGTAATTAATTATTGATACACCAGCGTGACAATAAAATTCGATATTGAATTCTTTGCAGTAATTCAGTATCCTTCCTGGGCTTATTATCTCAAAGTGGAATGTTAATTGGAAAAAATTTATTATGAAAACAGGGTTTGTAAACAAAATAGAAAATTTATTATTCTCTCTTTATCTTTCCTTACCTTGTCTTCTATCTATTTCCATACTACAACTTTCCTAATTAAAATTCCAGTTACATAATTCTACGCTTTTGCATTGCTTTATGTAAATTAGAGCAAATTAAACTACTTACGCTTGCATTTTTAAAAAATTCAAAACTTCGTATATTGGTCTATTTAATTAGGTTCTTACTCAAAAAGTTTTTCAAATTACAAAATAACTTGCTCTTATTATTTTATCTCGATAAAAATAAGTCATATCAAAATAAGTTTACATTAATATTATCTCCTTTTGCATTGTATAAAGCAATTCTACGTACCAGAAATGTGAAATTTCAAAATAAAAATTTTTGTTTAATCTACACTTTTTCAGTTATTACATTTTATGCCAAAGTATTAAAACAGTAAGCGAATTTTCTTCTTCAACTATTAGCCAATATAATATTTATAGTAAAAATTAATAAATTTTTATAATGAAACATCTTTTCTCTTTGATTTAACAAGTAGACCAAAAAGTTCTTATTAGCGTATAATATCCCAAAGAGTAAGACATAATAATTAAATAAGTTGCAGGCAGTATAGAGCGGCGGGCGTCTAAATTTTTTGCTCCTACATCTACAATCCACTTGGCCTTCTTTTTTCTGCCTACGATTCCCCGGTATTTTCAAACCCTCCTCGTCTTCCCTTTTTCCAGCCGCATGTCCCACCTCTTTTCCCTTTTCTCGCACTCGTTTGCATACGTATATACATACGCGCCTACATACATATATACAGGACTCGCGCTTGGTGTGCTTACTCACCGCTTTTTTGTCACTGGGCGCTGTTGATTCTCTCGCTTTTTTTTTCACCGCCCGCTGACCAGAAAAAAAGTAATTGCTTGCCATACGGATTTTGGACATTTCGGGGGGGCTAGGCGCGCGAGAAAAAAATATCCCCGCGTCAAAGGCTTTTCAATCAGTCGGAAGGACGCGAGCCGATTGGCCGATACCCCATATACGTGGCTGTAATTTAAAGAACGGTAAATTTACACGGCTTTTTGCATTCGGAGCGCGCGTGCGGCTAAATGTGCGCTGGGGGGCTAGCGCGTAACTGGATTCCATTTATTCGCAATTGAAGCTCTTTCGCTTTGGTTTTTCGCGATTGAGCCGCGATCGCGTGGCACTCTTTTTTTTGCCTTTTTTTAGATTGCACTGAGGTTGATTTGCCGATCAAGTGCTCGTGTCGTTTGGACGCCCCAACTCATTTCGAGGATTGAATAATTAAGGATGCTGATGCGCTGCTTTATTAATAATGAACCATTAAGCAAAAGTACGTAGACCGAGTCTTTTTTATAAACAAATGACAACTAATTTTATAGGTTGATAATTAATTTTTCAATTCAGTTACCACAAATTTCAGAAAATTTTTTGTCATAAAGTGCCCAAAATTAGGAAAATGTACGAAAACTGCTGAATTTAATTTGTCTCCTCGTATGAAGGAATTCCACAAAAACCGCGAAACTCATTACGGAATTCTTTGTTTTTTTTTCTCTTTGTTCTTTGCTCAGTAAACCTAACTACATTTTCGTAGTTGTAAAATAAAATTTTTAAAAAAATAAAATTAAAAAAATTATTTCAGCTATAATGCCTGTAAAAATTTCTATTACTGATTTTTAAATAGAATTATAACTTTATTTTAAACAAATGTTTATTATACCGACATAAAATTTTGAACAAATTTTGTTTTCCTTTTTACTCTAAAAACTTTTATTGATAATCTCCGTATTTTTAGAAATAAAACAAACTGCAACTCTGTCTATAGTATTCAGATTTTTAAAAATAAGTTTTATACATTTTAATTCAATTTTAAGAGTATAGTCCAAATTTCAGTTTGAAGTTTCATCTGATCTCGAGTTACAAATATTCTCTCAACTGAATTTTTCCATGTTTTAGTACTGTAAAAACGGCACGTCATGTCCATTTTCAATTTCTTTTCTTTCTGTACAATAGACTTTTTTTTTCTGCAAGTAAAAGTGCTTACAGCTGATTAACTCGATTTTTTAAAATAAAGAGAATAATTCAATCATCTTAAAAAAAATTTAAGCATAATTCATTAATATTTCTGAAGAAAACGCTAGCTCTTTTTCACTCACATACATTCACGCCCACACACGCACACATGCTTACAAGTAAACTGTTCGTTTTAATTAGAGCTCATAAATTGTTTTCATTTATAGTAAATTAGAACTGTTTAGTCATTTTTTGATAGCTAGGTACTACATACAAACTTTTTTAACTACACTTGACTTTTCAAGTTTTCAAGAATTATGTGAATAATAAATGCATGTATATATTTACGTATTCTTGAATGACTTGTGCTTTTTTGTATGTAGGTGAAACAAGTTTATTTTCAAAAAAACAAAATTTATATTAAATGAATAGTTAATTGGTAGAAATCATATAATGCTTTAATATTAATTATATATAAATATTGTTCGTTGCATATAATAATCGTTTTATTTATATAATAACAATATTTGTTGAATAAAGTTAATGCAGTTTCCAGTGTATAAGTATTCTCGTGGCTGTGTACAGTTACAGTGTGCTCAGTATTACAGGTTATTTGTATTTAGCTATGGTACATACATACATATATTTGAAAATGTGTTTGTTATTAGAATGAATCTGCGATTTGATCATCGAGAATGATAGAACGACGAAATTGACCCCTACCCTTTGACTACCTGTCGATGGCTCGATATTATAGCTTTGAGGAGCATTTGCTATCTTGCTCTTACGCTATTCGTCATATCTCTGACTCTGAGTCTATCTGCTGATCGGTGTAAACAGCAGGATGTCTTTCGTCATAGCTCTGATAAATTAACATTTCTGCCTGTCAATCTAGACTATACACAAACATGCATATATGTGATTAATTGATGTAGTAGTTGGAAATGTTAATCAAAGTATAATTGCCTGATTAGTTAATTTGTTTAATTTTTTATCAATATTAGTTAAATAAACAAACGAAATTTAAAATAGAATAAAATTATCGTTTACTTTATTTTACCAACCTAATAGTCTAACCTTGGCACCAGTGACCGGAAATAACATTTGGATGAGAAATAGCAATCATGTTTGAAAATAAACTCTATAACCGATTTAACTTAATTGACTTGGAGAAAAAATATAAAATAAAAATAAGGGACTGGTCTTCTTCTTCTTAATTCTATTGGCCTCTCGTCTCTTGGACATAGGCAATCACCTAGTATGTTAAGGGACTGGTGCGAATTATTAATCGATATACGTCCTAGCGAGTCTGGGATTTCTACCTGACCGACGGCCAGCTAGTAGCCGCACCTACCTTACCGCTTCGATGATGCGGCCGTCAGCGCCCGCTGCCGCAAAATACATCGTGTCGGTCAGGTCGGTGGTTTGATGATCGTTCGCCCGCCGTCTACCACCAGCTCACCACGGCGACAAGTGCACAGAGAGGGAGAGAGAGAGAGACAGAGTCTTGCTTTGCTGTCTTACGCACTAACGAACACAAATACAGCAGGTATATGGAGAGCGGCTGCACACACACAGACACAGACACAGCACTGAGGCCTGCCGCCGCCGTCGCCAGCGCAGATGAGTATAGCGTACAGTAGAGGAGGAAGAGGAGGAGGAGGCAGAGCAGCAGCAGCAGCAGCAGCAGCGCACCGACCGAGAGGAAGAGAAAATTCCTCAGACGGTGAATGGGTCATGGCAAGTGATGGCGTATGTTAATGTCGCCGAGTGGAAGACCGATCAAGTGTGCGAGTGGCTAAAAGGTGCGTTAAATACTCCGTCTGATAAACAAAATTTAGTGCGTCTCTAACATTAAAAATTTCTATTGTGTTGTCCACTCTCTTGTTCAGTGCAGTGTGTATGTGTGTGTGCGTGTCTAGCCTCTCTTTCTCTCTCCCTCACTCGGTCTCTCTCTCTCTCTCTCTCGCTCGCTCGCTCGCTCCGCGCAGAAGAAAGAAAAAAGAGAACGGCAAGAGAGTCTCCTCAGCGTGGGAAAATCCCTCTCGCTTTTTTCCAAAGCATATACCTGCTCTCCTCGCGTTGCAGCGCGATTCTCCACACCTGATAAACACGCATATATACCGACTTGCGCGTATACACACAGGCTTGTGTATATATACACAGAGTCGCGCGAGAGCAATCGAGTCTGAGCATGCGTGCTCCGCGGCATAATCGCGCGTTCATTAAAAAAACGGCGCTGCGCCGACGGGGCCGCGCCATTCATGAAAAACGAAGCCGCCGCCGCCACCGCGGCGTATGTCTGTTCTTTGTCAATCGCCCCCCTCCCCCCTCCCTCTGGCAGTCTATATATTAAAGGCCCGTTGCGCGCGTGTACGCTAGTCTGGTATTTTTAGAGAGCCTCCGTCTCTCTCTCTCTCTCATTCTGGTTCTTGTGATGATGCGTCAACAGGCCGCTTTCCGGAGCACACGAGAAAGAGAAAGAGCCCGATGCCGCCGCTGCCTTTTTTCCCTTCACGGCTCTCCGATTTTGTTTTGGAGCAGGCGTGTGTTTATGCAGCGCGTAGCTCGCCGCAAGATATACATCTCGCGCGGCAACTCGTTGCGACGTGTTTTGCAGGCGCGACGGGAGAATTAAATTCGCCCGCGCGCGGAAGAGAGACTGCTCACTGCACCGAGTGTGCAGCGCAGAGAGCCGGAGAGAGAGGGAAAAGGGAAAAAGCCGCTCTCCGGACCCTGGCGGATCCGACTTAATTTATCCCATGGCTTTCTCTCTCTTTTCTGCGCCCCGCCGTTCACTTATGCTCGCCCGAGGCATTGCTCTCTCTCTCTCCCGTCCTTTATTGAATGCTCCTCATCGCTCTCCTCTCTTCTTTTATTCTTTTCCTCCCGTTTCTCTCTTTCGTGCACTGTTTATTGAAGCAGGCCATATAGGACCAAGTACGTTTACTGCGAATTTCAATCGGCTCGCCGAGCCCCCCTTTTATTCTTGCTCCTCGCGCAAGCGCTACACTGCCGCTACTGCGCTTTTATTTTTTATTTTCTTTCTTTTCTTTTCAATTGCTGCTCTCTCGCGCGCTTCTGCAGCGCGCGCGGGCTTTGCCCTTATTCCTTTGAGCTATCGCGACCAAAAGAGGCCTCTGTTTTTGCCTTTCTTCATTAATTCGCTCTCTCTCGACTGAGCGCGCTCTCGAATAAAATGACTTGTTGCGCCTTTTCTCCACTTTCGACCCTTTAAATTCCAATAGTCTTTTTTTATCCTCGATTTTTTCCTTTTCAACCCTATACTTTAATTATACTTGTACATTGAATTAAAATCTTAAAATCATTAAATTATTGCAATATTTAGTTAAGTTAAGTGCATATATAAATTAGAGCGCTTTTCGACTTTTCAGGGCTCGAAAACTCGGTTCTCCCGTATGTGCACAGTTTTATGAACCACAATGTCAACGGGCAACAGCTACTGAACCTTCGCCCCGAGGACTTGGAGCAGCTCGGCGTATTCAAGCTCGGCCATCAGGAGATCATCCTCGAAGCCGTCGAGTACCTGCGCAACTTCCACTATGAGCTGGACCGGGAGAACCTGCAGCTGCTGGCGATGCGGCTGTCCTGCCAGGCGCACAGCCTCCACAACGAGCTGTCGCGCCAGCCGGACGACAGCAGACCCGTCACCACACAGACCCTCTCCGATGTCGTCTCGATAATCACGGCGGTCAAGCCGCTGGTCAGATGGCTCGACAGGCCGCCCTTTAGCGGTCAGCTCGACTACAATGACAAAAAGGCCGAGCTGCTCAAGCTCTCGCTCGAGATGGCCACCTGCGCGCAGAGGGACCGCTTCGCCGAGAAGCCGATCGAGGAGATCAGGACGACCTGCGGCCAAATGGCTAAACTTGCCGATTACATCATACAGGACGTCGCTGATCCCATGATACTCCAGCCCTCCAGCCTCGATTTGGCCACGCTCAAGAAGAGGCCCGGCGATGATTTGGTAAGGAACATTTACCTTTTTCTACTTTTATTTCTCTACTTCCTTTTCCTACCAACATCATTCGCGGATCAAACATTCCGATATACATATATCTTTATAAAAACTTTATTCTATATATTTTACTCCTAAACTGTTTAACTATCAGAGCAAATTCATCTTAGTAATACGAATTATTCATATTTTTTAAACAACATTAAAAAACAATTATTTCATTACAATTCTTAGCTGATAAAAAGTTTATTTTTTAAAAATAATTATGCACTCTCATAACGTCTGTATGCCTGTAGGCTAAAATAGATAAAGTATCTTCTCTTGTGACTTTCATACAATTACAAGAGGGCTACCACTTCCTTTTGTGATAATGAGAACGATAGTAAATGCTGCCTGGTTGAATTTCATCAGTTTGATTCTTTGTTTCGTGAAGCCTTAATGCATTCATTTCACTTGATTGCAGGGTTTTTGTATACTTCCATCCTTCCATGGGGCACATCAAATTGCAGAAATTAAGTTTGGATCAGCAGCTCATCAATGTGGCAAAATGGAAGAAGGAGATGAAATAGTACAGGTAAAATGAATCCATGCCATTTATCATTTAATTTTATGGCAGGTTGTATTCAATCTTATTTCATCCTAATTATAATGTTAATTTTTTTTTCAAATTAAATTTTATTTGAATTTTTTTTTTATATTTTTGAGCATTGTTTAAAAACTTATCCTAATATACAATTTTTATGTTATCGCGACGAGTTTTAAAGCAATCATAAACCTTGAATAATGTTTTGTCATGTGATCTATTCTGTGAATGACAAATACTATGACTCACCTTTCCAGGTTAATTATCAGACTGTAGTTGGATGGGAGCGCAAGAACGTATTAGAACTTTTCCGCGAGAGTCCTGCTGAAATATTATTAACATTAAAACGAAGACCCAGACACACTAAAGTTTATGGTCAGATATACATTAAGCCCTACCGATTACCAAGCAATAAAAAAACACCTTACGCAACGAGATGGCAAAACAATTTACCTTCACCAAGGCCAGAATTGCTGACAATACCTGATTTCACGATGCCATTACCAAGGTATGTTATTTATTTATATTTTTTAATTACATGTTCCATAATAAAAAAAACATGCATTGTATATATTGATTTCTTTTTTGTATCATTAACGCCGAACTAGAAAACTTTTATTTCACAAATATAAATTAAAAATTTTTTTTTTTTTGAAACTGAGTGTGCTAAACTCTATTTTTCGCGTGCTGAGAGCGTGATTTACACACTTATTTAAAACAATGCGCTAAGAACTTTATGACAGTGTTTCTACTTTTTACTTACATCAAAAATTGTACAAAAAAAATAATTTTTCAAATACTCAATAATATATAGTATACTTACATGAACGCTAAATAAGTATTATGAATAAGGGTATTTGCCACCCCAATGTCAAATCCCACCCGCGTTTAAATCCACTACAAAGCGCAATAGTTGTAAAATATATTATTATAATTTTATTTGTTACAACAATGTCAAAACTTATTTTAAAAATATTTTCACCGGTAAATTTTATCAAGAAGAAGATTAGATTAATTTTAATTATTGTGCTTAAAATAATATTAGCTTTAAGAAATATTTTTTACACTTACTAAGCTATTGAAAATAAAAATGTTTCTATTTTTGTAATGTTAATTGTAGGCACGCCCCGAAGGTTCCCACGCCAGAGCCGGTCTCCATTCTCGACACGGTCTCGATGCTCGACACAATGACTACGGACGACAGCAGTGACTCGGATAGCGAGATCGAGCCGCCGTCCTCTGTGCGTCTCTACTCGGCCAAACCACGCAACCTCGTTCAGCGACGCGCCACGATAACCGGTGCATCACCGACAGCTAAGCACAGCATCGACATCGAGCAGTTCTGGCGCGAGCTTAAACAGGAACACAGCACAACCTTCCAGTTACGCGACAAAGCGGCCTCCTGCGCACAGGGACTTGACAACGTTCGCGGTGCCTCACCGAATCTTAGGCCACAGACATGCCTCGGCATCGAGCAGCGTAGCAACAACTCAAGCAAAAAAGGAAACACCTGCATTGGAGATGGCAGGAAGGTGAAGTTTCAAGACAACAGCAGTAGTAATAGCAATACTGGAGAACGGAACGATAACAAAAGGGATCAAATTTCGCTTAATAATGCTTGTGGTGCGAAGCAACAAGAAAGTAACGATTCCGGTGAGTCATTTGATGCGAATTTAAGTTTTTCTTGCTTTTTGTGTAATATGAAGATTTGTAACGCTATGCAAATATTTCTTAAGCGTTTTCCGTTCTAAAAATTGTTTTAAAATTATTTAATAATATTGTTTAAGAAGCATGTCATTTATTTTCAAATATTTATTGACTGTAAAAATTGCGAACTTAAAAACAAATAATAATATCGGATCTCGGTATAGTTATATCATATAATATTATATATCCATTGTTACAGGCAATAATAGCTCTCAGTCTCAAACGACAGAACGGTCTTTCGTAAGTAATGAAAGCAATAATAAAAAAAGTGATACTACCGTGCCTTTAGACGATGTGCAGCCACCGGTGGCAAGCAGCTCGGTGAGCGATAACAAAGAGCAACCAGCAGTGGTCCGACCGACGAGCGGTAAGGAACAGCGTGGCAGACTGGACAAAAGCCACAGCACGCCGGCGTACGATCTCACCGAATCGGACGACGACTTCATCGAGAAGAAGTTCGAGGCTGCCCTTGATGAGCATCATAAGCAGCAGCAAAGGTCGAAGGTTGCTGCCGCTGGCAAATCTAGTAGCAATAATAATAGCTCACATAAGACTGACTCACGTGCATTTGATTCCGCTGAGGATTCAGAAGATCACGAAAAAACAACGTCATCAAGGCGCGATATCGACGTTGATCGGAAAAGGATTATCGGCAATGTTGCGAGAAAGGTCATCAATATCGAGAAAAATATTCTAAATAAAAGGTCAGATGGTTTATACTTAAGTTTTTTATTTATATCAATATATAATTAGTTTAACGTTTTCAAATAATATTATTTACAAACGTAATTATGACCGACATTAAGACGTAAGAAAATCATTAGTTTTTATTGTACTTTTTGACTATTTTTACAAAAGTTAACCCTTGAATTCAAATTTTAAAACCATTACTTTTATAATAAGTTACATATAAAAAAATCTTAATTAGTTGTAATAAAGAAAAAAACAAATTTTGTCATAACTACATTTTTAAGAATTTATATATTGATATTAAATTAAAAATTTTATCCACAGCATTGAAAACATCCCAGAAAAGACTTTAGCTAAACCGACAACTATACCTGAGGTAGCTAAATCTAATATACATATACAAATCAATGATGTTGACGTAAATGAACACCTCGATGAACTCGAGGCTGACTCTGGAAATATAACAACGGATCTTGATACCGATGAAGAGAGTAACCTATTTGATGTCGAATCAATTGAAATAAAACCTAACTTTTCACCTCCACCCATACCAGCACCCAGACCAGCTGTCTCTAAAGAAAACGTCCCAACTAACAATAATATGAACGTCGAGTCAAGCAGAGAAAGCAGTGAGGATAAATCTGAGTCAACAAGTAGCTATATCGAGGGTGGGACTACGAGTTGCAGCAGCGAAGGAGATGCAACTGTGAAAAAGTTCAACGGCATTGTCGAAACAATCGATCATGCACTAATCGAAAAGGCAAGAATTGACGACAATGACGTTGAAGATAAAGAAAATATAAACCAAAATGCCAAACCTTCTGTTCAAATAAGTGGCGAAAAATTTGAACAACACGATAATAACAATCCACATGATAGAATGATAGAAGCTCTTTCACCGAATATTCAAGTTCATAAAAACGCTCTCGTCGAAAATATCAGCATGAAATATCCGACAACGCCCGTTCCTAGTATTCCTCGACCGGAAACTCCGAAAAGAGACATTGGAGCAAAGCCAGAAGTAAAACCACGATTGACACCGCCCGAACCACCTCCTAGAAAATATTACACGAAACCGGCACCTCTAAACTTTACTATTGTAAATCAGCATCTACAACAGTCAATTAACAACAGCCCTCGTGATTTTTCCCAGGAAAAACCCAAAGTACCCGAACGCCCGAGTGTTAGACGTGATCTCAAAAAAGTCGATACTCCTCCTGAAGTCTATCCCAGAGACGAAAAAACGATTGAGCACCGTCGCAAAAGCGAACGTTTCGAAACTTATTCAGACTTTGTCGAACGATCCACCGATTTCATCGATGAACCTAGCACACCGGTTCACGAGACCAAATCACCTGTGGTTTCGCTAGTTGATCCCTATGGTTACACACAGATTCCGGAGCCCACTCCAAAAGAAGAAACGTTTACTCAAACGTCTGGCAATAGCAATAGCTCTACTCTTGAACAACAACAACACAAACACGAGTATTCCCCTCAAAACTTAGATACACCTGATGGCTCGTGTTTCTCACGTCAAGGTAATACATCTACGCCGGATAAGCCTAGGAGCTTGGAAAAGGACAAGACACACGAAAGGGGCATGGTGAATAAAGCAATGATGGTTGCGAGAAGTATAGGGCTTCACGGAAATTCGGCTAAATCAAGCAACAGTCCGAGAAGTGCAAGGAAACGAAACACCATTTTAGCAAGTGAGTAAAAAATGTATTCTAAATTTGTATAAATAACAATTATTATCATTTACAATAATTATTTCGATTTCTTATTATTACTTATTATTAAAAAATTTAACAACGAAATAATGGATACAAATAAATTTTGTAAAAAACCTAAATAGTATATTAAATGAATAAATTAAAAATACTTTTCTTTCGGCATGTAATATTAAGTTTTTCATAATATTAAGTTTGCATATCATATTTCCATATAATTTGTAAACTATAAAATATAAACTTCAGAACGAAGAAATGTTGGAGTCAAAGATGTTGCTCCTGGAGACTTAGAAGGCTGGTTAACCTATCGAAGTCGAGGTGCAGGTGGAGCTTGGGCTAGAGCATGGTTCATAATAAAGGGTGCTTCATTATATAGGTTGGTAATTTAACTAATATTAATTTCATTTAAATTTTCATAAACCCTGCAAAGGTTTTGGTACACTTGGCCGAAAACTATTTGGTCGAAAAGGACATGTAACCGAAGATTTTAATCCTTCGGTTTTAATTTTAATTTATATAACACAATTCCTTGTACTACTGAAGTCCCATTCTCAATTTATTAACCGAATAGATTTCGGCTTATGGAATTCGGCCTAATGTGCTTTTATGACACAGAAGTTTAATACTTTTTTAAAACTTCTTATATCATTTTATAGATTTAAAACTCAAGACAGTACAAAAGCGGATTGCCTCATTGCGTTGTCGGGGTTCACGGCATGTCAGGCGACAGAAGTGAAGTCTCGCAAATATTCTTTTAAAGTTTACTATACGGGTACTGTTTTTTACTTTGCTGCCGACACTGAAGATACGCTTGCCATGTGGTTAGACGCAATAAACCGAGCAACTATAGGAGCTGATCGTACGAGTGGATTGTTTAGTGAAACGGATGAAAGTGACAGTGAAACGAAAAGCAAATCTAAAAATCCCAATTCAGAAACGAAACCGTTAGTAGAAAAGACATTTGGTTCACTCAAAAAAATCGGCAAGAAAGATTTAAACATGAAAGATCATGAGATGGGTGGCGCAAGTTTAGACAGGAAATACTTAAAATTCTTAGGCGCTAGGACTCAAAACGTTCCTGTTCCAACAGCTCAGTTTAGAAGTTATAGAAGAGTTTTACCATCCACCACGCCAAATAAGTTCGTAGATTTGTTGCGAAAATTATTTTGAACATTTAAAAATCGAATTATTTTACTTATTAATATATTTTACAGAAAACCTGAAAAAATGAGTTCACCTGATTTACAAGTGACTATTGCTGGAAGTACATTTTATGGATTGAATACTTCCCATAGCGCTACCGATGTACTCAGTTCCTCTCACGATATGGGTGATTATAGGAGAACTACAGATAGGTAATTAATATGTTTTATACATACAAAACAATTTAAATAATTTTAATCTTACTAATTCTTTTACTTTTATTTTTAGACCTCGGAACAATCGCAACCAACGTCCAGAAGAGTTGCAGGGTTTCATTACTCTAGAAGAATTCATGCTTTCGCGACAAGAAGAGGAGTGTCAGCGCGCAGCCAATAACAACCTTACGCACTTTACTCCTTTGAACAACGACCATGTGCCCTTCCAGCACCGAAATATTGCCGACAGCCCTGTAAATAACATCGTTCAGAACAACGGCATGATCTACGGATCACCGAGAAACGGTGACGACCCCTTACCACCTGCTCCACCGCCACCTAATCCCACACGTGGTGATCTTTATTCATCGAATCACTCTTTCGACTCGACCAGTGAAGCCAGCAGCAATAGCAATAGCGGCAGAAGTGAAATGGTAAAAACAAAAACCCACAAAAAGTCATGGGAGCCGAGCTGCTTACAGAAAAAAAAGCCCGTAGCGAACAATAACTATGAAGGACATCAGCCATATGCTCCGAGTGTACCGAGCAGAGATTTATCCGCCGATCAAACGAGTATGATGAACGATAACCAGATCGGCTTCTCGACAATAGATTACGGAGATAGACTGAAACCTCAGCCATGGCAAAGGACTGTGGAAAGCAGTAATAGTAATTTAGATTTTCAACATCCTACCAGGAGAATAATGAGAAATGAAGGTAAGCCTTGATCCTTAAGATAAACTTCCATCCCTTTTTTTTTTTTTGCAAACATAATGTATTTATTTATCAAAACTTATACAGGACACTCTGGCTCAAGTGGTGATCTTGCCTGCCTTACTTGCTCAGAAACAATGCAGCGTACAAAGAAGGAGTCGTGCATCGCACGCAATGGCAGCTTCAACGTGGCAGACCGTCGTAGACGCGATCATGTGCATCCAGAACATAATTGGATCGAGTCGCTTCGTGCAGCCGATAAGCGAGGCTTTGGCACCGACAACAAGGGACGCCTCAAGCATGCAGCCCAGTATCAACCGCCACCGTTACCGGCCTCACCTTTTGAACAGGATGGCATGAGAACCGCTTTCGAAATGCATCTGGATAAAGGAGTCGAGCAGAAAAAAAGCAACAAGGGACTGAGAAACTTTTTCGGAAACAAGAGCCCGCAGAAGCCGAGCTCTCTTGATCTGCCTCGTGAGCAGCAGAAAACGTTGCTAGGTATAACTAAAATAATTTTATTTTAATTTATACATGCTCAAAATATTTTAAATTTAAGTCACTTTAATTAAAATTTGAGCTCATTCTCTCTTGTGTCCAGGTTCTCCTAGGTTACACAGAGCACTATTTAGAGACAAATCGTCCCATCAACGCCAAAACAGCCGCTCAGGAAGTCAAAGCCCTGGGGACAGTGGAATTAGTCAAAGTTTGAGTTCTTGCAGTGGAACAAGCCATTGTCAAACTTTCAGTCAGAGTTACAGCTCAGTGAGTTCTGCTGGTGATTGGAGTCCAGACACACCCACACATCATGCTCCAAAAGTAAGTACATCAATATTTTATGCAATTTAACATCCAATCTAAATAATAAGCTACATATTTTTGCATTTCATCTAACAAATAAATATCCATAAAATTGTTAAAGTAATTAAAATTATTAAACTATAATCTGAAATAACACTTTGACATAATTTCGGATGATTAAAATGTAAAATTGTAAAAAAATAATTATTTATAATAACAAAAATTTTAAAGTATTAAAATTTTTTATTTTATAAATTATTGTTCTAGTGCATGGTAGGTGGGGTCACAGTATGCCAGAAAAGGTCAAACACGCGCCATCCAATGGCGCCGCCAACATTGCCTTATATACCTCCGCCGACGTCGCCACCGCCTGACTACCCGGGGCTAGAATATCCCCCTGTTTTTGAACCTGGCACTTACTCGCTTTCGGATGCCTCGCTACTTAGACATCGAGGCTCTAAAAACGGCCAGAATTTCGGAGATTGAATTATCGCAATAATTTTTTTTTTATTATAAAACTCCAAAACGCATAGATGCACTCATACGTGGTACATTCGTTCCTATCGTTTAAGTGACTTGGCTCATCCAAGCTGAGTATGCAATAAGCGTCACAGGAATTTTCGGTAATCAGGTTAGACTCTTATAGATTATTTTTCAATCAAGGCGTTATAAACTTTATTGTTAAAAGTTTTGCGAACGTTTCGTATATTGTTAAGAAAATTGCGGGTAGGGAAAAGCGTATAATTTAATTTTGTGCCTTGAAAGATGATAAAGCTATAAGAAAATGCCAATGCGCCTTGAGTCTTGCCATCGCTAAAATACGTAGACTACTAAAGAATGTTATACAAGTAATTATTTCTACATTCGCAGTACAGTTGAGAGTAACCGTCCATTATGTGCCTGTACGATAGGTAAATAAATAATACGCACGATATATAGCATTATATACCTTACTTATTAATCGCGTCGATAAATTTAACACCATGTAAATATTATTAGGGATTTTACACAGTTGCGTCGTTTAGAAAAGATTTTATTATTTCTATAATATTGTAATAATGTAAGAGTACATAGAGGGTCTTTGTGCGTATGTTTTAACGCGTAGCACTCTCTTTTGCTCTCTTTCTCTATCTCTCTTGCAATTTTTGGGGCACCATTTACACGAACGCGATAGCTTTTAAAATGCTCAAAGAATTTTTAAAGCACTTTTGACTGATCATCGATATCTTCCACTATATTGATATTAAGAAATTTCGAATTAATAAGTTGTTACTGTTTTTAAAAACATAAGATTTTACTTTGTTATTATGAAGCTTTTAGAGAATCAAAGAAATCATAGATATGTTTTATTATGGAATTCAACGTCTGTAGTATTATTAATTTTAGTTTTAGAAAATATTTTTGTCACGGTTAGAAGAAAATTATATTTCAAAGAAAATCATGAATTGTATTATAAGAAATTCCATTTAGTCTTCCCTGACCAAGACGAATCGCCGAATACTACAATGATACGTTAGTCGAAAAAAAAAATAGTAAATAAATTAAAATAATATTAGAAAGATTTTTATAATTATTTAAAATTTGGTGATTATGATCTTGTGTGTATTCAATTTATTTTATTTTAATTTGTTAAATTTTTTAATTGGTTAGTGATGCAAACATTTACGTATTTGTAAATAATAATAATAGTTTTTTGAATAAAGCAATATTAATTAAATTTATGTCTCCTATTTATCCAACTTATAACCATTTTATTTGCACTAAAAATTATTTTATTTTGTTATAGAAATTTAATAAAAATAATATAAATAGATTTACTACATTCTCTAAATGAAGTACATTGCTTCGATAAAAGTAACAATTAGAGCATGAGCGCTTTGTCAGTGAATCTGTTTTCATTAGTATTTCTATTTACTTTTGTTGACCTCACGTCGTTAATGTATCAGTCTTTCTTCGACAATCAAGCAACTCTTACGTTTCTAAGTTTAGAATCAGTTAAATTTTCATGCAATTATTTGATTCTATTCTTTTATGAAAATCAGTTTTACGGTGAGTAAATATAGAATTTAATCATTTTTTCCTTTATTATTTTCTATTAAAATTATCATTTATTATATTTTATAAGAAAAAAGTATAAATATAATATGTTAAACGTTATAATCCTTTAGATTTAAATTCAAACGTTTATTAGGAAATTGATTTATTTTAATTAAATATCGTACTTTCGAGACGATTTTCTGAATCATGTTACACATATTTATGTAGCACAGTTGTTGATCTATTTAGCACTTTAAAGATTCCTGATAGTAATAATTTGAATTTAATGTGTTAATCATTAACTTTTGTATTTTTAATGTTTTGTTACTCATTTGTTTTTGATCAGTCGATGCTTAAATTAGAATTTTAGTTTCTATCCTTTTATTTTGTACTATTGACGTGTACAAAACTATATGATAAATACAAGCGCTACCAAGTTCATCAAATCTAGAAACGTAACATATATGTAAAAAATTTCAGCGTACACAGTCAGAAAATAAATTAAGTGAGTAAAGTTAATCGGTATAAATATATATCTTTAAATATTTCGAATTGTGATAAATGGTAGACTTAGCTACCAATTGGTAAAAGATTAAAACTCGGGTTATTAATTTAAATCTTTTTGAAATATTTATTTTTATTTATATAATATTCCAAAGAAAATTGTAGGTCGACTCATTTGATGGACAGCTTAATTATTACAACAGCTACACATATAAAAAGTACTAATTTTCCAAATTTCCAGAAATCGAAGGACCAAACCGTGATAAAAGAAAAGTGAATATTAAAAAGTATAGTTAAAATCGGGAAAAAGTGTAAGAACCATCAGTAACCCGTAAAGCTAAGAATGGCAAGCTTCCTGACGGGCCCAGCTGCGCATCTGGTCGGCAAGGGCATGCAGGCGATCGGCGTGGGCATCCCGATGAACGACTGCTCCTCGAAGATCGTGGAAAACATGCGCGGCTTTGGCTTTCCCGTGCCGCCCCAGTCCTGGTTCAAGCGCCGTCCGAGCGCCAGCAACGAGCGCCAGCGGGACGAGGAGCCGACTTTAGGGCTTTCGGGCTGCAGCGGCAGATCGAGATCGAAATCGACTTCGGATCTGAGATGCGGCCGGCGACAGCAGCAGGATCAGCGGACGTTTTACGACGAGCTGGAGGGTCATGTGCACGGGCTCATGCAGGTCGTCAAGCCGGTTATCGAGCTCAAGTCTATGGTGCGCGAGGGATGCTGCAGGTCGGCTGATCCGCCTAGAAGAGGTATCTAAACTCTTTTTTATCTCTATCTCTTACCTACATTTAATTTTAATTATTTTCTGATGCTCTTAAGAATTTTTCAATATATTAACTATTTAATGCTGATTTATATACTTATGTCAGATTTTTTATATTATTATACTCTCACACAAAGAACATATATTGTTATGAATACTATTTTTGGTCATTAGCGCAGGAAAAAAACAGCGGATTATTATGCCTAAAAACTGTAATGCGCTGACTCGATTTCCAATTTTTTCTTACAATGCGTAGGCTCGTTTTTACTTTTAAGTAGGAATATACGACATTGTTTTCTTCATTCTCCATATAAACTAGTACTTCTTTAATTTCTATTTAATTACTTCAATTCTTATATTATTTCGACAATAATACGTATATATTTGATTTCGAGCGCTTGACAAGTTTTGCGATGGTCTTATATATTAA
>UELX01002260.1:0-32876 GCA_900480035.1 Eupelmus urozonus
CTCGCTTCGCTCGGGCGCTAACTTCACGTCGTGCAATAATGAGCCACTTAAGGCACATGTATCGTAATATACTATTAACTGCAAATGTTAATTATGGGATTTCATCGTTATTTTTATCTTATTTTCAGAATTTTTTCATCTCATTATTAGTATATTTATGTAGAATTTAATAAATTTTTAGTTCTTTTTTTTAGTATTTTACGACTAAAATATTCGTTTTTAGATAGTTACATTTTTTTATCTAATCACAACTCTTTATCCGTCCTCAGTTTGTTTTGAGATTCACTTTTCTTGTCAACTACATGATGATAATCATCTCTTAAACATCTTTTTTATTTCAAGAAATAGAGATTTAGTCTTAAAAATGAAATTTTCGTGGTAATGAAGTTTTTCTGAGCATTAAGTTAAAATAGTTAACTTATGCCCACTATCAAAAAAAATTGTATGTATAGTGAATTGTAAGCATTTCTACTTATGTATAATTAGTACAAAAACTTGGATACAATCGCTATTTTCACGTTGCAGATGATTTCACATCCAAAATTTAGAAAGTGTTCATACATAAAAAAGATAGCATTTGTTTAATGTCAACAATTTTGTTATTTATTAGTTAGAAAGTGAGTATTACTACTAGCGTCATGTGTGAGATTGACGTGACTATAATAAAAGCTAATTTTTCTAGAATTCCCAGGCATAGGGAATTAACATATTTTGTAAAATACTTCCGTTGTATTTATTTATAATACAACATACAACATAAAAAGTTTGATTTTAATGTAAGAAAATTTTTTAATTTACTTACTCATTTTAAAGCTCTACATTTTTTCAAAGTAAATCAATAGAAAGAGAAACCAATGCAAGGATAAAATTGAATACTGTAAATCAGAGATACAAGCATCAGGGAATACACAGAAACTACGAAAAAAAACGCTAATCTAACTCACGACATATCGTGTTTGCAAGAATATACAGACACGAAATTGCGGTATAATTTACTGAAATTGTAGTCCTAGCAGACACAATTATATGTCCCTATACTGCAGTCTGGCTTGCTGAAAATTTGTAGCTTCAGTACTTAGCACATTCTGCCTTTGACTATAAATCGCGTTTGATACAGTGTCAGCTGCAACGTGTAATTTTTGAAAAAATATGTAGCTTTGATATCAAGAGGCTAGCGTAACAAGGTGAAATCATAGCCGTTACTAACATCCATGGATTCTAATAAAATTACTGATAGGTAGTATTTTCAAAAAAAAAAAATTTCGAACGTAAACGATTTCGCGAATTTTATCAAGAAGTGTACTTGTAGACCATGATTAAAAAATCAAGAAATAACGAGAAGTAACTATTATTAGAAATAAATAACAAATAGAAACATACAAATTAGATTTTTTAAAAAAAAAGGAAAAAGCTTTCATGTAAAAAAATCTGTCCTAACCAAACAAGATGTATCACGCATTTTTGGTATTTCGTGTTTTGATTTTCAAACATGCATCCACGTAAATTTCTCCCTTTCGACATCTAAACAGACGCCCACGCAGCGAGAAACATAAAAGCAGAAAGTTTTATTATCTTAGTGCAGGCTTCACTCGTGAAAAAAAAAATCGAAACACCTCTAACGTTCTCTAATACAAACACTAAGGACGCAATTATATAGCTTGTCCATATACCAGACTCGGCGATGATTTGAAGGTTACGACGCGTTGCGCATAAATTTGGGCGCGCGTCGCTCGTCAAATCTGACGCAGATTTGATGCTATTACCGAACACACGAGTTTTTATAGAAGTTACACGGGTCAAAAGTAAAGAATACTCTTGAAAATCATAGTGTAACGTTATCCTACTAAACAGGACTTCCCACTCACTTGAGAATTTCACACGGATATTACGTAGAAATCCGTAGAATAATGACCCCGCGGCCCACTACTGGCATCTGTCACGATATGGTACTTGAGTAATGCTGATAATATAGACTGAGAGTTGCACTGGTTTGTATTTTTATTTTTTTCAAGATTTTTGCGTTAAAAATATTAGAATTTTGACACTTGATATTTTATTTCGATTAGTTGGATTTGGTTGTAGGGTTATTGCTTTACATTTTTACAATCTTTCAAAACTAGTTACATACTTAAAATTTTAATGTTCAGAAAATTGTGACTTGAAAAGTAGGTTATTTGTTATTTGATAGACACGTTACGTTTTTGTTTATCGGCCATACGTATTATCTTAATGCTCATAGCGACATAAGGTTAACTTTAGCTGTTCAATAAAACTTTTACAGCAAGTTTCTTTATTCTCGTCCTTACTTCCGGATAAATTGCCATACAGAATTTCAAAATTACCCTATACAAACTCATTTTCTTACAACTTGGTAAATTCACATGGACGGAACCAGCATTTTGTCCCCTAACAACTTCATAAACCATCGCACAACACACATATACCCAAAACAGCTTATCCCTAGCAAACAAGCACAACAAAACCTATTTTTAGCAAAACCTATTAATGCGCAGAACAATAAAAAAAGTCTCTCCAAAGATTAACGCGCTTGAAGCGGCAATTAACTCGCAACAAATATAAATAACCCGCGTCTACGCGCAAGGTAATTCTCGCTTTCATCGTCGAGCCGCGCTCGAATCCACGTCTCTCGCGCTCAACCTACATGAGATATACGATTTCCCTTCATAAAATTCAAAGAGCAATGTCGCCGCGCGACCGTCTCTCTCTCTCTCACTCCAGCCGAGAAATTTCCTCTCTCGCGACGCCTCGTATCTTTATATTCCCTCCTCTCGGCTTGCCATTCGCGCTTAACACGGGCGAGTGCAATTTTAGCCCCAAAATTTTTACCGCTGCCTCAGTCCTCTCCCTTCCTTCGATCGGTCGAAAAGCCTGCGGTCGCGCGCGCGCCGGTCGAAAGTGCACTCTCCCATGCATGCAGCCCGCTCTCTGCGGGCGCCCGCTAAATATAAAACGTGGCGCCCGACGACGACGGCGGCGACGAGGCCGACGTTTCTGCGCGTGTGCGCTTATATACGCGCGCTCTCTGCACTTTGGCTATGTTTATCCGCGAAAGGGTCGGGATTCGGGCCCTCCCGGGAGAAAGAAAGCTGGAGGTATGTGCGGAGAGGATGTCGCGCGGATGGTGAATTGCGCGTGTGGATTCTGAGAGAGGCAAGTTGGATTTGGATTGGGAGGGCTGGGGTGCTGGACCAATATGAGTCTTGGAGGAGACTTTGTTTGGTTGGGAGGATTGCCAGGTTATTGTAGATTCATGAGGGTTGGCTGGTTATATTGGGAGGAGAGATGGTTTTGGTGTTTTAGAGATGTGATTTTACGTTTTATGGTTATTTTGTACTTTTTGAATTGAATAATAGAAACTGAATAATAAGGAGTAAATTTTACATTAAAAATTATTTTATGAAGAGAATTATTGAGTAAATGTAGAATTAATACTAAAAGGTACTAGCCTAATATCACGTTTTCACGTTTGATTAGTCTTTGATTTAGATCTAGCGATATTAGTCATGAAAGGGTGTGGCATGATCCCATGGGACGAGGAAATTTTATACGGCTTGATCTATCTTTGCTATCTTACACGGATGATTTATTTCATTTGTATTGCGAATAAATTTGATAATAGCAATTTGTTAACAAATGCTAGATCTACAATACTTAGTAAAATAATATTTGCAACAATTTTTAAAATATCTTGAGTGTTTTAGAATTTTCTAATTTAATATCTTTAATTTTGAGCGGAAATTCAGCTTAGCTTATTCAATCTTGAAATAACTGTTTAATTCAATTTTATTCATTTTCACTTTTCGATTGTACATTTTACTATAAAATTTATATAAAATATACGTGATTTATCTTCTCAAGCATTAGAATTACTGCAGGCAATAATTAATTCTAAATATATAATTATACAGCTACAATATTATCTCCCTTTCCAGTTAAAATATTCTAAAATGAAAACGAAATCCTCTAGGTATACACTCCCGCCGTATCGCGCTAAATGCATTAGCGTCTCTGACCGCTGGGATACCGTAACTTATATTTTTCGAGTTTTGAGTAAAAGCTCTCTCTTAATCTTCGTTCCGAGAATGAATGGACTCGGACTGGAAATAGATCTAGCCGAGATAAAAACACGTGTCACTCAGTCGTAACTCTGATGTATTGTCAAGAAATAACTAACGCTCTAAAGGGAGAGGTGTGCATAAATTACCGTTTCTGGTCTTAAAAAAGAAATGGCCGTTTTCTGATGAAACAGGTATAGCGCCTATTATGTTTGCAGTTCCGCGAGCGGATTTCTTGCAAAGCCTGTACGCAAAGCTACTTTCCATAAAATTTTTATCCCTCCGCCTTTTTTTACTGTTACCGGGTAAAATACGGCGCGAAGCCCGCGAACAGCTCAATGCCCGTTTGACTTTTGCATTCGACTGTTATAAACGTTAGGTTCGCCCAAGCGCCGAGAAAACTACGCTACTTTTCACCTACTTAGAAACAATCATCCACAGCCGGTACGCAGAATCATTAGCGACAATTCAGTCTCGATAAGCTCGCATCTTTTGAATACAATCACGCTTGCATAACCATCCTGGCATTAAATTAATTGCCCTGTGATTCGCGCCGGGCCGCACGCGCATAACCCGGCAAAATATTTACTTTGCAATAATAATCCGTCAAAGCTGCAAATAATTGATTAAAGGAAATCAGGCGCGATTATCGTCGCTATATCGGCTCTATAATCAAAGCCAGATACGCCTGCGTTCTCTAATGACTCCATAATGCCGGCATCGAGCCGGCGCGCTCACCATCTTTACAATCCTAGCTGCAATTGCATTTCGAAAAGCAATTTTCTTAGCGGATCGAAAAAGCGAATCTAAACTTTCATCTAATTACAATAGGTTGCACAATAACAGCGGGAAGGAAAATGGGATGTTCGTGTTATTTAAACAGCCTCGCGGTGTGTGTACTCGCACAATGATCGGCTCGCATAACCGCGGGCTTATCACTCATTTGCATATTTTTTCAACAATGCGCGCGCTGAAGCCTCGCACTGACGTAACCCAGCCCCCCTCCCCTGCGATAATTTCACCGCGAGTGCAACTTTTCCAAAACTAACTCGCGGTAGTCTCTTGCCTATGATTGAATTATCACAGCGTCGGCGAACAAAAGCTAGAGATGCCCTTTCCTATAATTTGTTTGGTCGTTCTGAAAATAAGCGCGCGTGCTCGCAGGGGAGCGATGATCGAGCGTCGCTTATGAGCGCTGGTATATATCCTCGCGGCGCTGGCTCGCGCGTGAGAGAGCAAAGTGAATTACAATCCTCGTCCGGGGGCTATGTGCAGCAGAAAACGTAATTTCACCCAGGAAAGTTCCAATTTCCATTCTCGCGGCCCCGGTCTCTATCTCTCTCTGTGTGTGTGTGTACGTGTGTACGTGTGGGTATATCGGAGAGCCGCTCTCGGGGCAATGGAAAATCGAGTCCTCGTGTAGCCAGAAGAGAAAAGGGAACACAGAACTACTCATCCTGACCTCCAAATTATAAGTTGGATCCCACAGCTCGGCGGCGGCGGCGGGGGATACGAGAAGGGCCCGAAAATAAACACCTTCGATCCCTCGTGCGCGTGACAAGCTCTCTGTCCTTCTCTCTCTCTCTCTCGTCCTGTTACATTCCCACCTGTGTAATGGCTTCATTAAACGATGACGCGGGTAAAACTACAGAGAGTCATGCTCTCTCTCTCTCGCGGTGCAACGCGAGAAAGAGAGAGAATCTCCGCTCTCGAAAATCTAGTCATCAAGGCGAAAACAAGGCTCGAGCGCGGGAGAGAAAGAGACAGCACACCTGCGGCTTTGGCGGAGCAGAGAACATCGAGGACTAACAGACACACGCACCTGAGGGAACGAACCCACACATGAACGGAGCAAGAAGACGACGACGAGGTGTATATACACACAGAGAGAGAGCCGAGCTAGAGAGAGAGAGAGAGACTTGGAAATGGAAAAGGGGGCTAGGCTGCAGCAGCGAGAAAGAGAGAGAGAGAGAAAGAGAGAAGAAAAAAAAATGCACGGAAACCGCAAAGAGCCTCGGTCGCTGCTGCTGCTGGCTGCACAGAGAGCTCGCTCGCTTTCTGGCTCTCTAGCCTATCCTCTCGGCTCTCTTCGTGTTTTAAGGCGGTATATAATACTACAAACACGTCATGGCGCCGCTGCTCAGCGCGCGCGGTAATGCAATGCTTCCTCTATATACCCGACTACAAACACGTATATATAGCTCGCTTTGGCAGTGCATGTGCGGGGGGGCCTATACACAAACAAACGCCTTCTGGCGCTCCGCGACTCTCTCTCTCTCTCTCTCTCACTCGCTCTCTCACATTAGTCACCCCGAAAAAGGGAATGCGCCAATATCCTTTTTCCCTTGCTCGGGCCATCGCCCGTTTTGGCCATCACTTCTCCGACACACGCAGCGAGACAGAGAGCGAGAGAGAGAGAGAGAGTGAGACAGACTGAGAATGTATAAATACGCACGAGCGCAAGCAAGCAACCGAGTGCATTCGCCATTCCAGGTGTACGTGCGCGTATATACGCCTGCATACCTGCGAGCGATCGAGTCACCGAAAAACGGATTACGAGAGAGAGAGAGGGAGCTGAGCGGGAGAGCTCGATGAATGAAAGAGAGAGGACCTCGCGAGAGAGCGAGAGAGAGAGAGAGAGAGAGAGAGAATCGGTTTGCTCCGAAAAGGATCGTTTATTTCAACGCAGCTCGCCGGCTTTCTCGGCGGCGATATACACTCGAGAAAAAGACAGATAAAGGCCGTATACTCACGTTTCGTTCCTTTCCTTCCTCGCTCGCGCTGCAAATCCCCAGCCTCCTCCTCCTCCTCCTAGCCGCTCAGTTCTCCTGGCTCGTCAACCTCATCTCTGGCTCGGCCAGCTCGCAGCCGCTGCTTATCGCCGCCACCCAGGAGCTGCTGCTGCTGCTGCTGCTTTTGCCCCGGACTTGCCGCCGATGCAGCTGCACTTGGCGCGACATAACCTTACGCTCTCTTCCCTCTCACCGATACATAAGCCTCTCCTCGTACCTCACACTCCCAAACGCAACACTCGCACAGACAACAACCACTATCCCGCTTTATTATACACACACAGAATCGGAGATCGGCAGGCTGCTGCTGCTGCTGCTGGCTATCCAGCTCCTCTCCTTCTGCCGAGACTTTGACTCCTCCCCGCAAGTGCTTCGCAGGCAGGCTGTATACAGCCAGGTCTCGATCGCTCCCAGAGGATGGGCCGCAGGTTTGGCGTATATCGGTACACAGTAATAATCGTGGCCCGCGCTCTCGCGCGCTTGCACACACAGAGAGCTCTCGACAAGCGGCGCGCACGCCTGCCCTCGACACACAAGCTTAAGCTGTATGCCGCGACGTCCACGGCGGCGGTGTGTGCCTACGCGCTCTCTCGTTGCCTCTCTCTGTCTGTTCTCCGCTGCGGGCCGCCTCGGTGCGCGAGAAAGAGACACAGAGCCGAGAGCACGGAATACACAGACGGCCTGGAGGGGAGCGGACTCCGCGGAGGGATAAGAGCGGAGAGCGTGCGGTGCATTCGTGAGAGAGGCGAGATACGCCGACGCGCCGCCAGGGGACGGAAGCCCGACGGTTTAAGGTGCGCGCAAGTGGAGGTGGACGAGCGCAGGGAGATACGGGCTCTTTCACCTGCGCCTGCGCGCGCGCCAGCCGAGCTGCCTGCGCGCGAGACCTGACGCCCAGAGCTGCCAACTATGGCGTGGGTTTGAATGGAGAGTGCGGGAGATCTGATGGGGGACCGATTGGGATCGGGAGGCTGGGTTGGGGTGAGATGGTCCAGGGGTGGGATTTGTGGTTTGGATTTTTTGATGTTTTTGTTTTTTGGGAGTTTGGTGTTGAGAGGATGCTTTTAATACGGTTGTTATTGAGGTGATTGTAAGGATGTATTTGAAAAAATCGGTATCGATAAATCTGTATCCGGAAGGCCTAAAGAATGATCAAAATAGGTTCAAATGGGCATTTTCATAAATCTTTTAGATATTTTATTTGTGTAATAAAACTTTATTTTTAAAATTTGAAAAAGAAAATTTATGGATTTTAAATGAAAGAATTTTAAAACTTTCTTTGTTTGCATTTTGATACTTTTAAGTTTTCAGTTTATTCACAAAGCTCAGTTTGTTAATTAAATCTAATTTTATGATATCGCTAATCAAAAGATTCTTAATCTATGGTTAATTAAAACTGTCTTTCAAAAAGATATTACAACTTATTATTATGTCTATGGCTCCTTTTTTAACAACATTTTCAAATTAATATCTTTTATATAAAACATTTAATAACCATAAATTAATTTTTTATTGTTTTAATATTTTCAATAAGGCAACATCATTATTCCTAAAAACGATTAATAACTTTCAGTTTTTGCTACATAAACTAAAATATGTCGCGTGAGGTCAGTAGAATATTTTTTATTTAAATATCGAATATTATAATTTAGAATTTAATGGTATAGATAATTATTTTGTATCTAACAATGTGATTCATAGTTCTTAATGCTAGTCAATATGTAAATGAACTAATCGATGAATTTGGTATTAAAAAGATAACAATTTTTAGGCGGTTTATAGAATATATAAAAATAACAACTTTCGATTCAATTGTCGTGTGGTTCTGCGATCCCTGAAATTAAGTGCCTTGACGTAAGTGTTCATTAAAAACTATTGGCGTGTATACACGCTATATCTGGAATAAATAAATTGCATGTTTGGTATTAAAAGTATGCAGGGCCCGGAAATTATATTAAAATCTTAAGATTTTAAAATAAATAATATTACTTTTACTTCAAATATATATATGCGTCGTATTAAAAAATAGAATATTAAATATCATCAATGACTTTAAAAAATTTTGCAAGCTCTGCATCAATTTGATAATATGTATTATTAGACTAGATAATATATGTTATTACATTACGTTTAATAATTCGAAATAATAATATATATATATTTTATACACCAAAATGTGCAAAAACCTTTTCGTAGTTTTTGATTTTTTGATATTTTCCATTACATAAGCTTACTTTCACTCAAAGTGATGTTTAACATGCGTATCAGAGTTTCATTAAAATCTACAATTGAGAATTATAATGCAATAAAAATGAAAACTGACTTTATGTATATTTGTGACTTTCACTAAAAAAAAATCTTAAATAATTTTTGCTTTTAAATTTTACTTGAAAATTTGATAACAGGTATTTAATACGTATATACTCTTCTTTTGTATATACTCTTCTGTACTGAGAAATAATAACGGAAATGGACACTATGCATGCTTTTCCGATAAAAAAAAACGTAATATTAGAAAAGATAATTGGTAAAAAATGATGGTCAAATTTTTTAATGTAATTAAAAAATTACGTTTTATAGGGATTTTGAAGCGTATAAAAAATTTAAAATATTATAATATATTTTTATTTTTGCATACAATTAAACAAAATTTAACTAATATTGAAAGATGTTTAAAATATTTCAATCAGTGGTTGTGATCGTTTCTTTTCAATTAGTAATATGTGAATTTAAAGGGCACTGAAATTCATTTTTTACATAATATTATAAAAGTTATAAATAAAATTATTGACATATACTTATATCACATGATTACTGCTACATTAATAATAATATGAATTTTCTCATTGCATTTTTTAAAAGAATGTTCAATATTAAACTTTCATCGATATATTGAAAATTTCTACAATATTTAAAAAATTTTATAATTTTGCAGTTTACCTTGAAGAATTCACTTTTAGAGAGATAATGTTTGACTCAAAAAAAAAAAGAAAGTAACCAGCAATTTATATTCTAATCATGACTTTGAGGGTAAGTCTGCAATCATCGTTTGATACTTACTGACAACAAACAATTATCCTTGTCAGACATATTCTTCAATGCTTTCGAAATTCTAGTTTTTACTATCTTATCAAATAATTTTTTAATGTTTTGAAGATATTATGATTCACGATCCATTTTTTAAAACAAAATAAATACTTATGTTTTGTTTTGACTTTAAATTCATTTTTGAAGCATATTCTGTCATTTTTCATAGCTGAAGTAATTTAAATATTTGTGCGTTTATTAAAAGTTATTGGTGGTAAAAATTTCAACGAAATAAAACGATAAGTATATAAAATTACCAATGTTCTGTAAAAAAAATTGTTTTTACTTAGAAGGAACGTTTAGTGAAAAGGAATTACAGCAGCATCTTTGCGATAGTCGATATTGTAATAGTTCGTCCTGGTTTGAATTATGTTATAATTAAGACTAATTTATTAGAAAGTCGACATGATTTTGTGATATTTTTATTGCATTATTGATCATGATAATTCCATTTGCATCTTTGAAACTCTTGAGCATCTTTGAATACATTTTCAAGGCTCATTTTGATATTCATGTTTTTATTTTTTGCCAAAGCTTTTTAAAATTGTAAATTATAATTTTTTTAGCCACAATTAGCAATATCTATTGCAGCTAATACTATTGATTTTAACGTTGCAGCAAAGATTTAAATCTCATTTTTAGATGTTAGTATTATGTTAATGTTCAGGCTGGAGTAGCAGTCTTACTTAACTCATTTTGTATTTATGTCTGTGACAACTTGCAGCACATTCAGGTTGTGGTGTTGATTGGAAAAGTCAACATTGCAAGCACCGCCTCTCGTGAAGGTCTTTGTCACAATGGTTTCTTATAAATATTGAAATCTAGGGAACAGCATTTGTGGATTGCTGTCATGTTCACAGAGTGCATGAGCTTGCTGACAATAATTCCAGAGATATGCGTACAAAGGAGCTTCCCTTGTATATCTAGCTCTTGATTACGATTCGCAAAAGTACCACTCCTTCAAAAATATCACATATCAACAGCTCAGCAAATGAACATGATTAAGATAGTTGTCGAACTCAGTGATGCTCAACTCGGAGATAAATTTACGAAATTCCTTTTCGAAGATATTATACAATTAATTTCATTTAATCTTAAAAATTTACAATTTGTAAAATGTTATATAAATATATGAATTAAGTATTTTCAAAAATCAAAAAAGTGTGAGATACAGCACATCTAAGTAAATGGATACACTAATAGCCCAGGATTAAGACTTCGAATAATTGTATCTTAATCAACGTGCCGCTATAGTTTTAAAATTATAAAATTTATGAATTAAGTATATTCATTTTTACTTACCGTCTGACACAAAATACGTTCGTAATCATTCAAAAACATCCATTCATAGCCAAGAAGTATAAGAAGTACGTACGAAAAATTGAAACCATGTAGAAGTCTATATCACGAAAATAGTTACGCTAGTGCTTCTAAAAATTTAAGGATAGCTAGAAAATGACATTACTAATATCTATTGCGAATTTCAAGAAAATCTCACACTATTCAATTTTGTAAATAGCTACTTTAAATATTTATTTGAAATGAAAATAGAAAATAAATTTTCATTTACTTTTCATAATTCAACAATATTTATTTGGTTTTGAATTTTAAAAATAAATTGTATAATAATTATGATAACTTCATTATAAGAAATAGGGCTATAATAGCTTTATTAAAACAAATTAAATTTTTTGGAAGTAGAAGTTATTTTTCTTAAATTAATACTAAAAGTTCAATAATTTAACTTTCTTAGAGGGTTAGTTTGTACTACAGTAGAAATTCTTTTCTGCACTTTTTCGTTTTTTAGTAACGCAAAACATATCCTATAGATTTAGACTATTTAATGATTTACAAACAAGTGATACTTTATTTGTAAGGATAACTATATATCTGGTTCATAAGGTCTTTATCTACGTTTTTATTAATATAAAATTTTTTTAATTTAAAACATCTCATTTTATGCATAAAATTACACGTAAAGAAAAAAAATGTTTGAGAGAAAGAATAATATATGTCATTGATGTGGAACTCACTGGGCCATACGCTATGTTACCTCCTTTCCTTGATACTGCACATCTTAATAACATTATAAAGATTCACTTAAAAACACGTTTTTGGTAGTCCTGTTATGCTTAAACGAGCCGTGCATAAAACTATATGGTTCATTACATACGATACCAGACCAGGCGTCTGATATTTTATACTGAAAAATCATTTAGCAAAATTTTATTAAAACAGTGATCCGGAATTGAGATACTCTTCTTGTAAGTGAAGAATCTGAACGAAAAGGCTGATGCAAATAATATTTTTATAAGTCATTATAAAATATTCTTCCGACATGTAAGTTAGGATTTCTTTTAGATATTGCTAAAATTTACAAGAACAAAAGAAATCAGTACTTAATTCTTGGGTGTAAACTCCTGCTTTTTTTGGTTAAATTGTGAATATGATACATAGAGGCTGTAAAATCTAATTTTGTGTTTTTGATTGTGCGTATTTTACGCAAAAATACATAAAAACAATTTAGAGAAAAAAAGTAATATAATCAGTAGTGAAAAATTAATTGCAAGAAGTAAGTTCTTATTTAAGCTCTTATATATAAGTCAAATGCTCTGGTATACAAAAATTAAATGAAAACAATTAAAAATCAAGTAAAAAGATCCTTAATTAAATTTTTTACCATTAAATTGTAAAGATTTATTCATAAAATAACTTTGCATGGGTTAAATTTGGTTTTTGTGCACCAGTAATAAGAGCAAAGTTTGAATTTATTGAACTATCATTTGTACTTATATATAAAAAATATATTTAAAGTAAAGAACATTAATCAGCCTACTTTAGTCTATGTATTCTCGTCATGCTGTTGCACAGGAAAACATATTACGCGTACACGGGCACACCCGCACAAGCACGCACACTGAATCATGCGTGCATCCACATACATTGTGTACGTATAAGTTAACTCAATATGTTGCTAACATATCTTCTGAAAAAATTTTCCTTTAATTGATTGTAAGGCTTTTTGTATTAGAGAATAATGATAATGCAGAAGTATCTGGATATCATAAAATTAAAAATATTTTATTTGAATTTTTGAACATTTAAATTAAATTCTTTAGTTATCGCTTGATAAAATGAAAATAAATTTATCTATTAAATCTTTGAAAATAAATAAACAAGAAAAAACAAATATTTTGATTATTTAAAATCAACTATCCTATTGTCAATAAAACTATTATCATTAATTAAGATTATTACTATGTATATTCAATTTTACACAGGTTGTGTTTTCTCAAATACAAATAGAAAACACAAATTTCTACCATGCAGATTTAAAAAAATTATGTTTATTTAATATTTTACTTACTAAATAAAAAATATTGGAGATGCTTTATTAAAAGTTGAATTTACCTTATTAGAGTAAATAATAAAACTAATAATGTAATTGCTGCTTTAAATTTTTATTCAAATTCTTAGTAAAAAGATAAAAACTTGAGAAACAATCGAGAATATACTTGAACAAATAAAACGTATTGATTTTTACATTGTACCTAAGTCAGTTTTGCACAAAAAATCGATTTACATTACGATAAAAATATTTGCTTACTATTTACGTGTATCATCACAGTATTTTAAACAGAGCCATTTTGTGCTTAAAAAATTTATGAAATTTATAAACAATCAAAGCACGCAGATCATTTATGGGTATAACATTCAAATTTTGTAGTAATCGTGAACATCTTTGATACATGCATTACGTTACTACTTCTACTTATAACTACTGAGCACCATTTTTAACAAAAATAGATTATTCTTTTTTTATTAATTATAGATTTGCTGAAATGATTATTAATGATTTGAAATAATTTTACTTTTTAAGTAATTCTAAAAAATTATAAAAATTGTCGTGTCTTCAACATTTACATATGTAATATGCAGTTTTTAAGACAGTGTAATGTATTAACGTATCCAAATGAAAATTTTAATACTTATTTGTACGTCTATTTCTTATAATTATACAATATTGTCTTGTATACTTTTAATTTATCGACACATTTTCAAGAAGTATTGCGCCAAATCTACGGCAATAAATGCGCAAGATATTTTATTTTACGTTCTTCAGCTCTTGACTTTAATTGTATACCTTAAAGCTTTCTTATTTTGATTAGGTATTTATACATTTTATCTGCTTTAAAATAGTAATTCTAAGTAAATTTTTATAAAACGGAAATTACACTTCGCTCAAAGAAACAAAAAATTTCTCCTACCCATGGAACATCAATAACGATTTCTCCATAACAATTTCCTCATACTCAAACAAAAACACCTCAAGCAAACTCAAAAGGCCAGTCGGAAGCTCAGTCGGAATTCTGCAGCTTTCTCGCATGTATCTTAATCTGCTCATAGGTAATCCAGAGCACGATGTTCCAGGACACCAGACGCGCGAAGCTCGGCACGAAGCCCTTGTAAAACGCCAGCGGGCCCTCGTTGATGAACATCCGCGCCGCCGCGTCAACGGCTCCTTTGTACTCTCCTGGCGCGCTGTTCATGTAGCGAGTTTTCACCACGTCCACTGGGCTGGCTGCCAAGGTGGTGCAGAGGCCGGCAGCCACGGCGGCGCTAAAGTGGCACGGGATGCCGTCGTCCAGGAGGCCTGAGCTCAAGATCTTCTCCTTGATTACGTCGTAGCAGACGATCTCGGCGACGTTGACGATGGCGTTGCGCGAGATGTTCGGGAACGTGCCTGAAAGTGGATGGTTTTTTGGTTTATTGTGGTTGCTGTTTGATATTTTATATTTAGTTTGTTTTTTATTCTTTATGCTGTTGAATTGGTAAATTAGTATGGAAAGACTGACTGACTGATTAATTTTATTAAACGATATTTATAAGTTAATTGAGTAGCGGACGTACATCGAAGAACTTTTGGTCTTTTCACGCATCGTTTTACTCTAACCACTTTACTCACTTTACTCTTTTATATAAAGGCGTAAACGAGTGTCACGAGACTGTCATTACGTCAATTTAGTTGGGTATATAGCCGCCGTTCAATAGAGATAATTGTATCAAGAGTGAATTGAAACTTTTACAACATATAGTAATTTAATAAAGGTTTTATTAGTAATTAAATGAAAAAATTCAATTTAAAAACACGAGAAAAATTGTTTTCACGAAACGTTAGTTCGATCGCGTGTCTTCTATCATTTGCGGAAGACGCCCTTGAAATAAGCCAGGAAGTAAGGGTGAATTAGTAGCCCCATGGGTTTCCAAGAATAAGGTAATACAAGCTTTAGCCGTGGATTCAGGCTTATGTAGAAACTGGATATATATCCAGTTTAGTTTTATTCTATGGTCCTTTACAGGAGTAGAAGATCAATTCTGATAATTAGTTCTGTATCGATTAATGAATTATCGTATTTCAGTTACCTAAAAGTTAACTATATTTAGTTAGAATTTTTATTTTTAAGTTGTAAGTATACACTTAAAAATGTATATTATGTTCTAAGTTAAAAATGATAAAAAATAATAAAAAAGAAAGTATTAGCAAATGTTTTGTCGACTGGTTGTTTGATAACACAAAATGCATTGCAATTTGTTGTATTTCCGATAAAGATGATGAATCATCTTTAGAATTCTCTAGTAGACAAGTAATTTTTATTGACCTCGATCGTATCGATACATTTCATAACTTTTATCACGCTTAATTTTCATGTGATGCAAATAATAAAAAAATATAAGTATACAAGTAACGATTACATATACATGCTTATATTACAGGAAGGTTAGTTAGATAGGTAGGTCATCAGTATATTAAGTAATTTTATAATAAATATAAAAACAATAATTAAACTATAAAATCAAATGATGATTGAAAAAAAAAATAATGAATAAACATTACTCCACATCTCATCTAACAAACTAACAAACCCATATAAAATGCATTATGTTAATTAAAGCTGAAACCTAATTGATTAATGTAGCGTAAAATAGACGAGCGTGGGACCTTTAATTTTAATCATCGTCCCTTTGCGAGCTTATATCTAGAGTTGCGCGTGTAGCACACACTCGACTATAGTTTGAGCTTGAATGATGGGTAAACGAGCCGCAACGCGGCGCGTGTCAATAATTGGGTAGACTGTATATAGAGAAGCCCGTGAGCGCGAGCGTTAGCTTTTCATGTCAATATAAAATGCATACCGTTCATGGGAAAACACGGGCGGGCCAATATAGCTGTAACGGGACTGGAAACTGTCAATTTCCACCTACATCTGCTAATATTGAAATTCAATGCGGAGGCACGAGCGTAACGCATAGCCATAGAGCGGTTATTTGTACAGTGACGTTAGCAGTTTTTTTCATAAATAGGTTGAAATGCCGTGAAAGAGAGCAAGTAGATGCAGCGTATAAGTTAATTAGAAATGCAAAATGAAAACAGTTAGTCGTGCATTATAATCAAATATGGTTCTTTAACCGGCGCTCTTGTGTGTCGGACAAAATTTTGAAAGACTTCTTTGTTTTGCTCAAGATTGTTGCTAAAACTGTGCTACTTAATTTAACGTAATTCTTTTTCTAGTTTAAAGATGACGCAAAAGCCATAATTAGTAGTCTTTTATCTTTTCACAAATTTTTTCTGACACTTCCTTACGCTAAAGAGTCTCAAGGGAATCCGGAAGATCAATTAGTGTCAACCTATGTAGTCTTAACAAGGTTAAACAGATATTCTGAGAAATTTCACAAAAGTATTCAGTTTATTTATACAACTTTACTATATACGGCTTCTATTTATACCTATACAATTCAAACTAGAAATTTCTAGTTAAAATTATTTTATTTTAAGTATTTTATTTTTAAATTAAAAGCAGAAAATGTTTACTTCAGTTTCTGCAATGATTGAGAATTGAATTATTGCGATTGAAATTAGAATAATAAACTGTTTACACTTCTCAAAGTTATTAAAATTTTCTTCATTATTTTTCCACTTATTAATTTAGAAATGATTTGATTTCATAAAAAAAATTTGACTTTCCAATTAAAAGTTTTATCCCCCCACTGCACCGCGCCTTTTCGTCAATTTTAAATTAACAATTGTATTCAACAATCCGAATCACTTCGTGACTACAACATAACAAACTCAAATCGTCTACATACACCTCGTGCAACGACCGGAGAAATCAAAATCGTCGGCCTCCAATATCAGCGCGTACTTTCGAAAATAGAACCAAGGGCAATTTAGCCTCACGCACGCTGCACTTTGCGTTCACGCTAAGCAGCGGTGAAAAATCCACGCGTGCCTGCTCGCGTGTAATAAATTTACCTTTCCAGAGGCCGGCGGTGCCCTCTTTGAGAGCGATGCACTTGTAGGCCTGCAGGGTCGAGGCGTATCTGACGCCGCCGCCGATGCCGTGGTTACCGGCCTGCAGCCGCACCTTCACCACGTCCGTGGGCTGGGCAAAGAGGACCGCTAGGGCGCCGGTGGTTATGCCCGCGGCGATGCGCACGCCGATGTTAATCGAGCCGGGCCCACTTTGGTTACCTGTCGATAATCAAAGGGAAGAGTGTCAGTGTTGCTTCCCTTGAATTTTTGGGTTTTTGTTTGTTTGTTTTTTTTTTTTTTTAGTGAAGATTTGCATACAACGAAGAAGTCAGAGAAAGACGATTGTTTCTTTGTTTGGAAAACAAAGGAATTATGTGTACAATAACGAAAACAAAAATTGTCTGTTTAAATTAAAGTTCGAAATACAATTACAATTCGTTTTAGTTACAGGCATTCGAAACATAGTCATATAATGAAAAATTTCTTTCCAGGTTTCGCGTCTCACCGTTATATAAATGAGTTTTGATATTCTTTTATTGTTTGGGTAACAAGTTAAACATGTCGCCTCAGAAAGTTAAGAGAAAAATATTTTCTCTTTACTCTCACAATGGTAAAGAATCAGCTTAAAACTCCAATGATATAAATATCTTCAAAAAGATACCTCTAGTTTGATAACTATTCAATAATTGAAACATATAAATAATTACAATAAATTTTAAATTAAAATTATAGTTTTGTCATTCTAATACGTATAATTATTCGATTATTACAAAATTTGAATTAATTTATTCAAATACTCAATATAAGGAAATAATACCGAGTTTTAATTAAAATTCTTGATGCATTGAATAATTCAGTATTACGAAAAGGCAGCAGAATTCGCATCAGCCGTAAAATCATACATGAACATCAAGCGAGACTAGCGAAGAAAGTGAAAGTTTTACAGTGAGTGATATTATCACCTCAAAAGTCGGTAAGGAAGAAAATGTTAGTTAGTGTAAGTATGTTAATCACTTTGAAAATCACGTAAACCCACTAGAAATTTCTAGCTAAACAAACAAATTTTTAGCACAACGTACAATAATTTCGGAATTTTTAAGCCGAATCTCTACCGTAGGCGACAAATTCGGTATGCATTCTTTTGTTTAAAATACTTTTTTTTTTATTTTTTTTAAACAAACTCTTTGTAGAGTCTTATAGCAGGAAATACCGTCGATGATTCCAGCGTAGAGTGTCTTGACGCTGTCGTAGAGGCCCAATCGTACGCTGGCGAAACACATCTGTCTCTGGAGTCCCGCGGAAAGACCTCCGTACAGGCTCCTGCAACCACCCTCGCTCAACAACACGCCCTCAACATAATACCTAACTTTTTCCCCCCGGGGAATCGAGTCTACACAAAGGCTTTTACGAATATATGGTTTACACTTTTTCACCTAGCGTTTGAATATGCCTTAAAAATTTCGAGGCATGTTCATTACAAAGTTTTATTTTTTATTTTTTATTCATTTCCGGTAAATTTAATTGACATGCGCTTATAAAAAAAGATGTTACAATATTCTAAAATCAAAGGAATGTCAAAGTGCATAGGATAATAATAAGCAAGAATTAAAAGAAAAAAGTAAAAACTCATAACTGTACTTAATTGTCTAATGGCTTTCTATTTTAAATCTATTTTACTTATTAATCAAAATTAATTCATTCTTTATTTATTTTACAGTTTTTAGAAACAGCTGTTACTCGATAAAAAAATACTTGCTAAAACGAACAATAACAATAGTATATAAATATTTGATTTATAAATATATAAATGTATTTGATGTATAAAAAAGTATAAATATATTTTATTCAATGTCGTTCTGAAGGAAATAATTTGATATGTACTAATGCATGTATTTTAAAACTTTAATTAATAAATATTTTAAAATATATTAATATTTTTATTTGATCTTAATAAACTAGATTTTATGCAGGAAGCCATTAGTAAATTATTAATAAATAATAAAAAATAAAACAAATAATTACTAGTAAAATAATAGAAAAGTTTGAAAGTAAATAAGTGCAAATAAAAAATAATGGAAGCTAAATTACCATGATTAAAATTTAAAGTTACGTATGATATATAGTAATTATTCAGTACTTATACAATTCCACGACTTAGCGGCAAATATTTAAATAAACCCTTAAAGTACCTACCACTGACAAAAAATTATAATGAAAAAGAAGACGTACCTCATTCCTTCATTTCGAATGATGTTTCCCATAGTTTGTAGCAGTCCAGGTTGAGCGGTTCTCATAGCTACCACTGAACCCTCTGGCGAAGCTAATAATATAGCATGTCCTTCTCCCGCAATCTGTTTAATGATTAAATTAAAATTTTATTAAAAATTATTAAATTATTTTAATGTTTATTAAAAACTATAGAAATGCTGTAATATTATTAAACACAGCTATTCAATGTTATTAGAATTAATTATCTTATCTTTCATTTAAAATGGTTGTACCGATTAATTCTTACGATACGAAAATGTTTCAGAATACTAACATTAATATCATTCTAGCTGTGAATAACAATGTTTTATGTTTTACAAAATGCTTAGTCACTTGCACGAGTTAGTCAGATTAACTATCATCTAGTTCATGTAACGATCACCGAAATAAATTATAAAATCTATAATGTTATCTTGAAAACATTAAATTTATATTTTTCCTCGTAATTTTCGAAATTATATAAAATGCATTATGTTAATCGTCCAAGGTTACGGTCACTATACTGATAAAAAAGTGACACATTATTACAAAATTTAACTTTCCGAAATTTTGACCTTCAAATTCTTTCAAAATTTTAAATAGCGATAATTAAATTTTGAATCCATGTAATACACGTGAAGTAATTGATTCATTAAGATGAATAGGTTTGTACCAGATCTTTCTTGAAATTCTAAACGTCTCGCGTTTACGATTTATTTACAAACTTTAAAATTGCATGATAATTCCGTTAATCTCTATAAGTCTTTTAGGAACTGCGCAGACAAGTGATAAAGTTATTACAACGTTATCTTTGATAAAACGATGAGTGCTGTAATACTTTATTAATGAACCGATAAATTTCATAGAAATATACGTTCTTTGAAATGAGCTCAATGATAGATGCCACGATACACTTTGATAATAATAATAATAATAAGTAGAATCCAAAATGTTGCAACTCACGACTCGATTTACCGACACTGCCTAATTCTGCTATTTTACAACGTACCTGCATTCTAACTTTTGCGGTGTCCAATGGAAAGGTGGCCAGATCCGCGATGCAGGCCGCAGTTCCGGCGGTAAGTAGCTTAGTTCCAAGGGACAAGTCATTCTGCGCGTCAGCCTTCATTGCTTCTTCTTATTGTATATCTTTATTACAATTACTTTTGGTATACAATCAGGAAAATTAAACTTAACTAATACTTTTTTGTTCCACTCAAAGTTCGTTACTTTGTATATACACTATTTACAGCCTCCCTTGATTCGTCGCGTGGTAACGAATTACCCTTAAAACAGGAGCTTAGGTTCTCTAAAGTGATCGGGGAATGAGTGCAGTCCACGCGACCGCGGCTCGTGTTTTATTTCCTTGCCACGAAATTCCTTATACATACTATTTTTCTGCAACAGAAATTAGAAAATTTTTTCATTAGTATCAACGAAATGAATAGGACGTTGTCGCTCTAATTCATCACAAACTCAATATCGATAAATAATAAAAATATTGAAATTTTTCGCTTGTAAGTAGAGATTGAGTCCGTCTAGCATGTTATCTAAATGTCGGGCGTTGATAAAATACGAGACAATTGTATAATTGAGGGATTCGCATGAACGACGACGGTTGACGCTTTTTTTGTTAGATAATATCGTCATGATTCATATCTATCATTGCACTTTCTTACCGGGAATAAAAAAAATCACAGGATTATTTGATGAAACGTTAAAATGTTTATATAATGTTAATGATTTGAACTGATTATTTAATACGCGTAATTATTATGTATGATGTTTTTATTCGTATGTAGATTGCTTTATTTAAAGATATAGAGGTGTAGACGTTATGTAGGGAAGAATATTCGATGCGTATAATAAAGTTGCATGACCTATTTTTAATAGATTGCAATATAAATATTTATAAAACATGTGACTGCTGATAGTAATAGTGAACATTATTTTAAATGCCTCCAATTATTATTAAATTTAATTTATTTTGCTGTTTAATGATTGAATATTGCTAATAAAACTGAATTTGCGTACAAGTTTTATAGAATTTTATATTTTTCAACATTTTAAAGTTTTTATATACATTTCCTACTTTTTTGTTACTATTTCACAGCAGATTTAGTTCCATTCATGAGCAAGTGAAAAGAAAGAGTAATACTGAATCATTCAATTAAACAGAAAATTACTGAACGTGACAGGTTTTCAATCACAATGGGAAATGCACTTCACTCACAACTTGCACAATAAATGAGGTATCCAATTACGCTGAAAGCTTACTCCAGTATTTTCCAATCGTCAGAAAGCGCCTGAGCGTACCGTTATTTTTCCACATCTAGAACTAGGCAGCAACTCCCCGTGTTAGCAAAAAAAGAGGCAATGGCAATTAACAAGCGCTTCCTCCGGCGGTTCAGCTCTCGAAATTCGCAATTTCTCACGGCAATAATGGTTGTGTTCTTTTCTAGAGCAACTGCGTTTTAATTTTTGATCATATATAGGATCGCAATGATAAAGGAAATAAAATTAGCATTGTCTTTCCGTGAATTAGTCGTGGTTCAATTGCTGTCACCTTGTTCTGTATGATCGAGTATCGTCTGTAACTTTCCCGGCGTTTCAAGAAGAGCAGCAATAATTCCAATGAAAAACAAAGCAATAAATCAAAGCAAATCATCCTATTTTTATAATATCCACTAATAACTTACTCTTTCATATTCTCTCATCTCGAACCGCCAAGACAGTACATACATTCGCCAATCAAACAGAACGCAGCGAGCGACCCAAACACAATGAACAATCACGCGGTTAGAAATGACAATGCTAACGTCAATCGAACGCCGATTAACAAAGGCAATTCCGATTTATCCATTGTACTCACGCACTCGATTAATCCCGCAACTAGCCTCATTAACGATTATTGCCGAAACGCGCGCGGCCGCGGGCGCAAAACGATGAGTGCAAGCGCTACTGTGGCACTCGTCAGTGCGCATAAATTTCTGTGCCGCGTCGAAGAAGACGTAGCGCGTTGCAGAGGAGAAAGAGCAACACGCTACAAAAATAGCGGACGCATGGCAATTGGAAGCCGGCCAAGCGAAATTCGCGGCGACGCAGACACGCCGGCGGCGCTTCTTTGTGCGGCCCGCGCCTTTCCTCTTTCTCTTCGATTAATAATATTTTGCGGTCCGAGGAAAAACCGAGCCGAGGAGAGAGAAAGTTCATTTATCGCGCGCACGTGCTCCCAAAGCAGCTGTAATAATCGAGAGAGTAACCTTCGCTCTGGAGGGAGAACGAAACCTGTTGCACGGCGACGATTCCGGCCTCGGGAAAACTGTTTCCGTTTGCGAGTGTATATATAGAGACGCACGCGCGATGAGGAGACAATGAGGTTGCGCGGGAAACGTTCGGTGCGACCTTTGACTTTGAACTGCTGGATGGACAGTATATGAAAAATTTCAAATGAACGTGAGTCAGAATTACTGCCGCTTGATTTGGTTAATTTTTTTTTGTAGGTTTATGCTGGCGTGCTCGTCGCAGTGCGGCTTTTAGGTGGTGATTTAATTACTGCGCAAAATTGACCGGTGGAAGTTTTACGATGATGTCAGTGTTTTAGTGTCCGATTTCAATATTTTAACGGTAGGTTGTTTTGAATGTTGACGATGCAGTGTCATTTTTTAGAGGTACTTTTTACTTTAATCTGATGTATTGTATGTTGATTGTGTTTTACGAAGAAAATAAAAAAATTAAAAATGAGGAAGAAGATTATTTCAAACAATAATAAACATTTTAAAGTTTCTACTTTTGATTATAAAAATAAAACATAAAAATATCTAGTAGTTTATTTTTGCAACGAGACGTTTGGTAATATTATATAACCAACGATAATTCGCAAATAAATAAGTATTTTTAATAGTATTTATATATAAGTTTTCATGTTGATATCATTTTCAGTTCATATTGTGTTATACATGAATTACAACTATTATCATTAGTTAAATTATTATAATAATATAATAAATTTTAATAAACATTACAAAATCTGAATATTAGTATTATTATTAGGTATATACAACGTTCATTCAAAAAATCGCGTTGAATAATTATGAAGACAGCTGTTGACTAAGCACATTTCCGTATCTATCACATTAACAAGTAAATGAGTGATTAACGTAGGCATTTTGTACAACTTTTGAACTTATATTGATAATAGCCTTTTTATATGTATCTATGTTAGTGTAAAATATTACGTAAAATTTCTAAAAAATTGTATCTTAATTAAACCTAAATGCATTTCTCTGAACTTTCCTAGTTTTATTGACTCAACTGATATTTTCAATTTTTTAAATTTTTAATTAATTGTTTACAATTAACATTAATGATTGCAACATAAACTAATGAAAATATGCCAAACACTTGTTAAACACAGATAAATGCTAGAGTGATTTTCACGTTCCTATTAGACGTCAAAATGCGTGATGCGAACATGATAAGGGGTCGACGACCAAATGTCGTTGCGTCGATCTCGCGTGAACGATTGATGGGCAAAGTCCAGACTTGGGATACGTAGGGTAACGTCTTCACGCGCTTACTGATTGTTTATCGAATGACTAATTTTGTTGATGCGCCAAACAATCTGAGACATTCGCGTCAAGTTTAATTCCGTTTAAGGTTGTAAATATCTTTGTCATTTCGCTGGTATCTTTACTCCATTGCAAGTCCGTTTTTGTGCAAGCGTGTAATAGACTGTGTATTTAAATGATTCACTAAAACAGCAGGAAAATGCAGTTGCTCTTTCTTTGAAAGTAATGTCAAATCTAAGACATCTACGTCAGCTAATGTAGTGTATTTGTAACTATATCGAGTCGTAAATTATTGTCTGAATATAGTCGGGCGATAACTACTTACAGTAGTAAAAGCGAGGTGACTCTTTATTATTCTAGGAATTACGAAAGTAAAATATTTTTTCAACACAAAAAACATCTTATGTATTATTAATAAGATTGTAATATAATAATTAAAATTATTTTTCATTATTGGTTTTTATTATTATATTGAAATCTTATTTATAATTATTTAAGATAGCAGGCTATTTATATTAAAAAAATATTTAACTTTTATTATTCATAGAAAACAGAGGAGTCACTAAAGTTTTACAATTGTAAGTATTTATCGCCGGACTATACTTGGACAATAATATGTATACATTTGTTTGTTTATTTATTTATTTTTCTATTTTTAGTGATTTAAGTTTAACTTTTTTCTTCATTTTTTTTATTAAAGTAGTTGTATCAGATTGAAAAAAGTTAAATATTCAATTTAAAATAGTAAAAATAATAGAAGTATTTGAAAAAAAATCAAAATATATATTATTAAACTTTTAACGTATAATTTGTTGAATTTATAAAGCAGTTGATTCCAAGAACATATTAAAAGGAATTGGATGTTAATATTAAAAAAAATTACTTTGATTGAACACCAATTGTTTCAATGATTCTTCAACAACTTCATCAATTGAGTAAAATAGCTTTTTTAATGAAATCTAGTTAGTTAAATCAATATTAATGCCGTATAAATAAAACTTAAAATTTTTAGATAGAAAAAGAATCAATTATACCTGACTTGGATAGACAAGTGAAAGTTAATAATTAAATAAATTATAATATTTATCTACAAAATATAATTTAATATTAATTTTAGTTTTTTGTTAATACAATAAATCTTTTTCTTACTTCCAGGCATTACACATATTTTTGAAAGATTTAGTAAACAGTTACCGAAATCAGGACGAAGGCAAATTGCGTTTCTGCGCAGAAGTATAGAGAAAGAGCGACGCGGTGTGAACGTATCGATCACATATCTTCGTTGGCGTAAAAATAAATTTCCTGTACACGGGTTTCAAGCTGACGCATTGGTCTTTTAAACTGACGTTACTACTGCCAAAAGTAATGTTTAAACTAAAAATAAAATGAGTTTGGCGTCAAAGAAACTTTTATTACGAATCAACGGAAAAATGAAAGTCACTGAGAATACATTTAAAACTAAAAATTTTAATAACACGTCGCCTGGAAATAATTCCAGACATTTACAACAAAAGGAAACATCTCCTGTCACGAAAGACAATTCCTATGTTTCCCCTAACACAAAACTCAAGAGCTGCGCAGAGCTGTCATCGATCGGTAGAAAATCAGCTGTTCACCTCTTTGTCCGCACTCGCGAAAAGAGAAAACTAGCAAGCAAACTCCACTAAAACTCCTCAGCGAAACAAAAATCTTCAAAACAATGAAAAGGCCTATCCAACTTGCGCTGTCATTCACGGATTTAGAAGCAAGAAAACGAGAAGGAGAAAATAAAAATTCCTACTTACCAAGTGTTCAGTGGGTGAGTAACAACAGAACTGAATACAGTAGCGAGACCTGGCAGAGCTTATACCGGCTGGCGACCAATGAGAAGACGCGGCTTCCACCAGCTCGTGCGCTGCGTCGCTTGCGTCACGTTTTCCACAAGCGTATACCGGGGAGTACAGTAGCGCGAAACTACGGTGGCGCTTGCAAGCGAATCGATACATTTCAGGACCGTGAAAAAGCACGAGCCTCCTCGCCGCAGAGGTTTTTCCCAATGCGCTCGCGCGCGGCGAAAGCTTTTTTCCTCTCTTTTGTGAAGAAATCTGAGGTAGAGGAGGAATTCGAAAGGTGAGGATAAAAAGAAGGCCAAGGCGCTCGTTCGAGTCGTAGTTTCTTGTATTAGATTGATAATGCACACGTTTATGCGAATAATGAAGCGAAGTGACAAATAGAAAAAGAGCAGATTTCTCTTATGATTTTACATGCTGCATGATTATTGATAGCAGATTCATATTAAAATTAATTAATATGAATTTCAGTAGTATATTCATAAAGAAAAAAATGAGAAAATTAATAAATAATATTTAACACACTTGTAAATGGTTTCTTATGAATTTTTTACATAAATTTTTTTTATAAGATATATAAATATAATACCTTTAATTCAAGTTATATAAAATTATTTAAAATAATATTACATTCATTATTTAAAAATGATAAATACAATTTCTATAAAAACATATCAGCATGGATACAACAATATAGTTTTTTAAGGTCAGATAAATTGTTCTTTCTTTACGTAAATAAAAAAGTAACTTCTTATTGACTGATAAGTTTAGATCCAAAGTTCACATGATTCATTAATTTTGAAGAATGAGCATTAAATAAAAATTATTTGATGCAGATAAGTAAAACTGAAGAGCCTTGAAACCAGGAAATTTAAACCCGTTGTCGACCTTCCATCGGTATACTGGAAGTACTTTAAACTGCTTTATCCAGTTTATATCTTAAATGTATAAAAATCTTAATTTTATCGTACTTTGTTTGATTGATGTGAAATCAATCACAATACTCTAAAAAATTGTAGTTCTTACTAATGTTGAACCAATTTAATAATTAAACAAATTTTATTATCACACATCATTTTGCAGTTAATAAAGAATTATAAAAACTTTTATAAAAAATTTTTTGGATTTTCAAACATTACATAAATTTTTTTTATGCTAATTTTAAAATATTTATGTTTTTAGAATTGTTTTAAGAATTTTCGGACTAATTCAAAATTTCAGTATTAAAAAAAAAAAAATAATAATAATAAAAACACGAAATAATATTATAGAATATAAAATACAATAGTTAATATGTGAAATTATATTACATGCCTTTTCCTTGAGTATAGTTTTGTTATATGTCTACTCTACGATAATATGCACAATTTATAATAAATACACATACGCGCATTATAAATTTATAATATACATTAACAATATCATAGTGAGACTTTAATATTATAATTTGAAATAATTGTATTACTATTTTTATCAATTTTATATATTTTATGATTTATAGAGCTCCATAAATTGTATGAAAAATAAATTTATTTATTTTTTATTATAACATCAGAATTTTGTAAACACTTTTTAAATAAACACTTGATCGTTAAAAAAAAAGATACATAATAAATAATAAATTGTATTTTTTATACAATTTTAAAGCAAGTACTTTAAAAATCTTTCTCATTGTCATAATATTCTTCTTTCTCTTTTTTATAACTTTAAAAAATATATCAATATTTAAAGAAAATATTCAAAATCTTAAGCAAAGCATTAAATTTTTGAGAAATAAACTCTCATGCATAAATGATTTTACATGAAAATATTTTTTCAAATTTTGAAAAATTTTTGATCTGAATATTATGTTTTTTACCTAATAAATACTAATTATTAGCATAGTTATTGGCAAGATTAGATGAAGATTGTTCTTATACAGGTCTTTGACAAAGAGATTCTATAATTTCTTGATTTTCAAATAAAGTAAAGATATAAACTAAATAAATAAAACGATATGACTTATCTCCTTTTAAACATATTTATTAATACATAATTTCTAATTTCAAAAACAAAATAATGGCCCATGGGGGGATCGAACCCGCGACCTTCGCGTTATTAGCACGACGCTCTAACCAGCTGAGCTAATGGGCCTGATGACAGCAAAAATTTTATAACGGACTTGCTTTACATTTTATTAAATTAAAAGAAAAACAACAAAAATATAAAAAATTTTCGTGGTCGTAAAAAATATATGATGATAAATTTTATATATAAGTGTATAAAGATAAAATAAAAATAAAAATTGAAAAATAATATTGATATTTGACATATAAACAGCCTTAAAACAGATCAAATTGCTTCAATCCTCGACAGTTAAGCTGGTGAATTAAGGTCGATTTATTAAAGTTTAGTCCAAAGTTCAAGTATAAATGTATTCATTGAGGATCTGCTGATTCATGCTTACATTCGTTTTCTATTACAAAAAATAAATAGATGCCACAATTTATTTGTATAAAATATATTTTAAAATAATTTTATTTTTAAATTTAATACTATTACAAATGGAATTATTGTAAATAAATATAATATTAAATTTTATTTTTATATCATTTACCAAGCGTTGTTACGTTATGCTGATAAAGAATATGACCATTCGATAACCTGTTTAGTGCCATCTAACGGGAGAAAGCTTATTCAGTACTTACTCCTCAAATGATAATATTGTATTTGAGGACTTTATCAATAGATGGCGATGGGCGTATCACTTCAATAATTCAAGCTTTACCATACTTATTCTACTATATCTTTGAATAAAAAGACAGTTATAAACTATTGATGAAATTTCATTGAGAATTAGGGTTCAAAAATATATATTTATATTACACTTAACTATTTTTATCAATTCATTTTATATCTTAAAATTAAATTCCTATTATACTTGTAAACTACATTGAAATCGATCGTATATGATGTGCATTTTCTGCTAGTCAATTGAAATTTGACTGAGAAAAATTGTAACTTCTAAAAATGTCTCATAATGAACGTTTTTGCTCACACCTGTGCCTACAGTATTTATGCTCAAAAAAGTAATACCATTTTTCATGTGCGTCATAATTTGATGAACTATTGCTCTCTATGAAATAATAACGAATTTTACCGGTACAGCTGTCTTGTCACAGCTTTGTCACACAGCCTAATAAACCCAAGTTTTGTGGGCCTGCTTGAATGCCTTACATATTGTAATATTACTTAAAAATCTATGATTCACTTAAATTTTTTTTTTTAAATGGCAGTTTCGTAAATGTTGATTTATGAGAGCGATTTGGTAATCATCTAAGTCGAGAAACAATCTTCGCACGTGTGTTTTTACAAAGTGCGCAAAGTTATTTTATACACATTAATACAAAAGCGAACGTGTTATAATATTAATCTAAACTTTAAAATAGTTCAAGTGCATCATTAAGACTTTTTATCAGAAAGCTTATATTTTCATTTTATAAAAAACGTCACACTGTTTCATTCTTTTTCACTATTATGTGAACTGTCGTAGGAGATAATGAAGCATATAAACTTAACTGTTCACTTTACCATAAAAATTTTTATATTTCAAAAGAAAAAAAAACGCTAAAAAAAGAAACGCTACCAATCGATTGGCACGTACCTTACACAAAATTAATTTTGTTCTTTTTATATGTATATGTATATTATATAGTTTAAATATTAAAAACGTTTAACATGTTTTTTTTTTCTTTTGAATGATCAACATCTTTAATAAAAGTTGCAAATATTGTACTTGCTTTAACCTACGAAAAGCTGAAATTGTAGATACATTTAAGATCTTAAATATTTATGATTACTATCTAAATGTATGGATATTTCTTAATGCGGTATAATAGTTCCACAAATATTGATTGTGCAGATTATAAATTTTTTTGATTATTAAAAATAATATATTGCAAAATTTCATAACGTATTAAATTTAAAAAATTTCCCCATCAATTTTAATTTAATTTGATCACATAAAAACTTTAAAAATCAAAATTCGCTTCGCTTGGGCAGCAAATTTACCCCAGGAACAATCTACGATTTTATTTCCTTGTTGCATAACGCACTGTCATTTCTGCTGTTGTGAAAGTTGAAATTTGCGGAAGAATTATTGCACATTTTGCTCACTTTTTGGGTCTATAAAGTGGCCTTTCCAGGTGAGTCGAGAATAAATAGTTATTTACGACACAAGAGCGGTAATAGTACATTTCAATACTCGTGCGAGAAAGTGATTTCACTCACGTCAACGTTTCGCGCCCGAGCGAAGCGAGCAAACGTATAATGTAATGTATTTAATCTCGTGTGGAAGTATACGGAAAGTTAACAGAAAGTTAAAATCACTTTATCTCTCATGTATCATACATAATTTTTTGACATCACGTGCAGAAAGCTTGTTTTAACGCACTCATTTCCGACCAAGCGTGCGGAAAAACGAACTTTGTGAACGCTGTGTGGAAAATAGTACATTACGTAATTAGTGTGGGAAGTAAGCGATTCCCGCACGGGTGTAGTTTGTTGCCCGACCGAAGCTAGGTGTGAGTTGTTCATAAAAGGTGTGAGAAGTTTGTTCTGTACGATTAGCCATGTAGGAAGTGTTTTCTTTCCTGTACAGCTTTTGAACGTGCAGGAAAATACATAGAACAGGAAGTTTCACTTCCTGCACGCTATTTATTTTGTCGCACGTTTAAGGGCCGTGCGGGAATGGGACACTTCTTGCATGAGAAAGCGTACGGGAAAACAAACTTCCCGCACGCCGTGTGGAAAAATAAGTTATTTTCTTTAAAACGATAAAATCATAAAAATACGTTTTTTAGACTGTTTAAAAAGAAAAACCAAAAAAGTATACAATTTAATTATTTTAGTTCCTTTTTTTATATATCTTATGGACAAATTATTAGAGTAGAAGTTAAGAGTTTTACATTACATAGAATCAAATTTAGTGTTTATTTTAATTTTTATTTATCGTAATCATGAAATAATCTCGATATCATTACAATTATTTATGTCACTACTTTTATTACACAATTGTCAATCAATTATATTTCCGTACTAATAGATCTTATGTAGTTAATTAAAAACAAATAATTGCTTTAAGGTAATAAATAAAGATCATTGGCTAACACTGGCATAAAATTTCTTAAATATGTTTATACAAGTAAGAAATAAAGTTGAGTGACATTTTCCATATGATGTAAAAAAGTACTATATTAAGGAGATTGTATTATAATCTACGGATTGTTGTTTATAAAATTTAAAACATAAGATTACCTGAATCTAAAATTTTGCGAGTATTTTTCAAAGTATAATTGACAGTTACTAATTGTTATTTTGTTCTAAACTTTTATAGGTTTACCTAGTATACTAAATTTTATAAATAATATATTATTCACGATACGATATAAAATTTTTTACTAAAACTAAGCGAATTATGTAAAAAAACACTTTTGTAAATTATTTGCTAAAGAAAACATTCTGTATTTTATTTAGTATTTTCCTATGCTTTACGTTCGATGACCTTAATTATTATCATTCAATCTTGAGTAAATGATAAATTTATAAATATATCACACAGCTTTACTACTATAAAAAGTGAAAAATCTTAATATTATTCGTTTGATTTGTAAGGAAATATGTTTATTAAAAAGTCATAGTCATTTTGGTAGTAAATGTGGACCAGCTCTGATACAACTACAATCATCTAATTTTATAAATATCAAAATGAATTAACGCGTAAAAAATAAGAGAATTAATGAACTCCACCTACTCTTTTATTAATCTTCTTTAGTCTTTGTTTCAATAAAAGTCTCTGACAAATATTGATATATTTCTGGATAAACCTTACAAATATATTTCCAAAGTCTTTTCATCGCTATAACAAAGAACCGATAAACTACACACAGCAGACAGAGTGACACAAGCCAGAGCTGAAGAATAAAAGCGGCCGTCCCATAATATTCGAACGCCGATATGTCTTTTCCGTAGTAGTGAAAATGTCGGGCACCAGGGAATTTTAGGATGTGCTCTATGTGCCAAACCGCCCTCTCGATAGGCTTCACCTGTTCATCTCTCAGGACAGCGGCCATCTGTTTGACGTTGCGCGAGTACCTGCAATAACAAAGACATTTTTTTCATGTTCGCAATTAACCGTACCAAATCCAAAGCAGAAGGCAGTACTCTGTATATTTATATTTTTCTATTTTTTAATTATTGCTATATAGTTATAAATTGCTATAATTATAGTTGTTTTACTTATATATTGTAGTTAAAATTATAATCACTTTAAATAATAAATTTATAATTTTCAATAAACTCATTGATTTAATGTAGATAAGGAATATATGTATTCCAACATTGATAATTAATTTTTCTCCGAATTATGAATATCTCGATACTGCAAACTGGAATTTTTCCGACTATTTTATTACAGCAAACAAGAGAGAATTGATAGAGTGGAAAGAGATTGATGTAAAAGCAAACTTATACGAACGTTTGATCGTGTAGTAGTTCGTTAACTGCTTCAACTATAGATTGATTAGTCATGGTGTCGACATGAAGAACTCGCCCAATTTTTGCATCCACGATTTTTCGTCCGTTGAAGTTCTGATCGCCAAAAAAGGGAAGAGCCAACAAGGGTACTCCATAGTGCACAGCCTCTTGTAACGATTGCAGCCCTCCTTGCATCATGTAAATTTTGACATTTTGATGCGCTGAAGAAAAAAGAAAATTTGTTTCCTTAGTTTTACTTTATATATTATAATACATAGATATTTAGCATGTATGTTTATAATAAGATGGAAATTAGAAAAAATATTATATAAAGATCGTAAAAGAATATGAGGAATAGTCTTAAAACATATTATAATTGAGGGTCCGGGTCGAATAAGGGGACTAGCGCTCGAAAACGTGAAAAAGTATTGTCCAAAGGAGTGAATTTT
>UELX01002261.1:0-32875 GCA_900480035.1 Eupelmus urozonus
AACGTTCTCCATGAATTATACATATCCCTAAACTTAATAAAAGGAAACAGATGCGCCAAGTCAAAAGAAAAAAAAAAGGCCAGCGCACGGTGGGTGCGCGCGGAAAGTTCAAAAAACGAAAGGAAGAAGAAAAACGACGCGTACGTACATGCATGCAGCGCGGCGAACTTTCCCTCCCACACATCTGCAAGAGCGGAACGAGATTTCTCGGTCGCGGGCATAAGAAAAGGGCCAAGGAATTCCGGAGGTAGACGCGCGGCGCTCTGCTCTCGCAGCGAAATAAAATTTATTCAGGCCGAAACTTTGCCAGTTCCAGGAGACATCTCGGGCAAAGACAAAAATAGATTACCGAGGTAATCTGAGATGCGCGTATTCGATGTTTACGTAAGGACGCATAAAGTTTTGCCTTTGCCAGAGCTCGCGAGCTCGGTAATCGGCATTAGCTTTTCTCGTTCGTTCTTCTTTTATCAGCGCTAAGGAGGGCTTCTTTTGCTCGCCGATTTGGAGATGTTTCAATGGCTGGTATTGGTTTGCGATGTGATGGAGGTGATGGGAGATCTTCATTGGAATGGAATGTTTTAATACTTTTGTAAATACTTCTATTTAAAAATAATTGCTTAACTTTTTGCTAATACTTTTGAGTTGAATTGAACAAGTTTTACCAGACTAAAAAAGACCGATACATAATTGATATCTGTCCATGACTTTATAAAACACTTTAGTAGTCGTCGCAACATTCCGTTCTAAAGTTCTAATCAATTTCAGATTTTCTTTTGAAAAAAGCACATCCTACAACAAATCGTTGTAGGACACCTACTTCAAAAATAAAAAAAAATACTTCCCCCAACTTTTCAATCACAAGTACCCCCAGTCCTTTCCCTCGTTAAAAACCTGCCTGCAAACTTTGAAAAACCAAGAGCCAGCGCCGCGTCAACTATCCCGAAGAAATCCAAAGCGAACAATGCACTCCGTCACAATCCGTCAACGCACTCTGTTAGCTCAAAATTTTCCATCGATTATTCCTCCCGTCGATGTAGCTCCCTCAACTTTCTTAATTACAAATCCCTCACAAAGAGCGCGCGCCCCGAAGAAAAGCCATCCCGAGAATCCGCAAAATACAGGCCGGATTTGCAAGTAGGGTCGGAAAGCGGCGCTCGCAACTTTTAATTAGTCGGCTCTCGTATACAAAACTTCGCCCTCGGACCGATTAACGGACTAGTCGCATACAAACGCGACGCGGAAATATATATACAGGGAAAAAAGCGCAGCGGGGAAAAAGAGGGAGGACACGGTTCGTCATCCGTTTGATTAAGGCGAGTTAATTGCTCGCAGGACGCGCGGGACGCTTATAATTTTTTCCGAGCACGCTCGCTTAATGGGAACAACAATTTCGCACACACAGCCATAAATACGCTTGTTTATATATGTATATAGTGATGGGTATACTCACAGCTGCCGAGAATCAGGGGACAGGACTGCCGGTCCATCGGGAAATTCCTCAGGTCCATCGTGCACTTCGCCTTGATGGTCAGTCTGCGAGTGTCATCGAGAGATCGTTCCGCTTGAAAAATTGACTCGAGCACATTGCCAGCGCGAGGACGTGGGGGGATAGCCGGGCTGGGCTCGTATATATACGCGCTGAGGCGCGACACGAGAGCGGGGATTTCAAGAGGAGGGTCCAGGGAGGCGCAGGTGCGATATGAAAGCGAATGAAGATGGGGAGTGGAGGATAGATGAGAGCTACGTGATGCTAATTGTTTTTTTAAGGGGGTGGGAGATTAATTAATATAAGGGTTAATGAAGTTGAGATTGAATTTAATGTGGTTTTTGAAAGGGATTTTTATGGTTTGAGTGATTGTATGCAGTCAAGTGGGAATGTGTAATTTGGTTTTATTGGTGAAATTTAAATGGGATTTTTATTATTGGCAGGTTGTTTTTATTGTGTAATAATAAATGTACATATTTATTATTTGGTCGATAAAATTAAAAAAAAAAAAATTAAGATTGAAATTTTTAATTAATTTTGTACGCTGCAAGTGTTAAATTTATAACTAAAATTATCGAAAAACAAGACGCGCGAGTTTTGAGAAATGGCGCTCCCTATATTTCAAAGCAGCTAAAAGTGTCGCAAATTTATCGTCTCAATTTATCACCTTGTCGGACTTATTTTCCAGCCGCGCATCGATATCATTATTCTTTCCTCCTATCGTCACTCTCAAGAATTTCACTACACCGACACTCAACCGACATTTCATTCCCCTCATCCGCGGCTCGAAATTGACACTCCCATCCACCGCCTTAAAGCACAAACCTCTCGAAACCAAATCCCCAAACTAAATTAATCCGCTCAAAAAGCCCAATTTACAATCGAAAAGATCGACCATTTCTCAACGCTCAACAGGAGACTGTCTATTATTCGCGTCGCGAGCTGAATACGTAGGAGCGAATGAGAGGGTGAGCTTTTAAAGAGGGGCGCAGCGCAAAAAAGCGAATGGAAAAACAAACCTCATCGAGTAGAGTATGTCGCCCTCTTGAGTTATTCTCAGTAATTTGTTGGGCACGGTAATGGTGTGCACGTAGCTGTGTTTCCCATTGTAGAAATACGTGTCCGGGCGCCAGATGCGCTCGAGCATCTTGATGCTCAGGCTTAGCGACTTTATTGGACCCAGGAAGCTGAGCCGCGTGTCCCGCCAGTACTGACGGAAGTAGCAGTCCATCGAGTAGTCCTGAGTGGCGGAAAAATTCGGAGTTTGTGAATTTTTTGTTTTACGAGAGATCGGAAATTGATTATTAGTTGAATGATTGATTGTTTATAATTTTAAGATTGATTATAAGCTTTGAAAGTGCATCCATGGATGTATCGGGCGACAAAATTATTTTTTTGTTTCCCGTTTGGATACAGAATTATAAAGTTCTGAATTTCTGATTGTTACGTACGTTCGAGGAAAATAGATTTTTCGGAGTGTGGGTGTATGCAATCACACGAGTTGAATTTATTGCGCGAAATCTTGTTGCTTTTGTACAATTAACGCAATTTCCCGCGCAGCGAGCAGAGAGAAATCAGCCTCACATTTGGGATCGGCGAGACTAAAAATTTAAGCTATTCTATTTTTCGGCGCGTGCAAGTGAATTTCGAAAAACTGCGCGTCTTTTGTTTAATCAGGATCTACCGACGTTTTTTAGCTGCAAACATTTTCCAGGAAATATACCAGCGGCATGAATTGGAAATTAAAGCACGTAAAAAATTCTACGAAATCTTTTTTAAAAGTCCCAAGCGATAGTTCCGAGCCGTAAATTTGGGCTAAAAGTGACTTGTTCTCTGCCAAGAAAATTGATCAAACAACTTGGAGCTCACTTTGGAACTTATTAAGCTAATGTAAAAGACTTTTGGCAAAATCCATTGTAAATTCATGTAATGCCCGTATTAAAATTCTATTTCCGCTATTACAAAGCCGACCTAAAACGATGACAAATGTTTAATATCCCAAATGCATTCTACCCTTCATATGAAATTCACAGGACAATACTTTAATCCCGCCAATTCATCTATAAATCGAAGCCACTCTCAAAAGTACCCAAAGCCTTATCCCAATTCCCTTCCCAATCAGAAAAAGTCCAGGCCTCCTCACCACCAAAGCCACAATAGCTCCAAGAGTATATACACCCACCCGAATCATTAAACTCCCCATCGAAGTCAATCGAAACTATTTAAACGAAGCGGAGAAGCCGCCGTCCGAATTCCCCCGCGCATTTTTCTCGCAACTATTCGGCGTAGACTGCACACAGCAGAGGTGGGGGGCATTAATCTGCAAACCACAAGCGCCTGCGACACGTAACCCCGACTTTCTCTCGTGGGACCTCGGCTGCTGCCGTCTCTGAGGTGTATAGACGCTGACGGGCAGGATGTGGGGAGGGGTAGGTGTGGGTGGGGGTGGGCTTTTTTGGTGATTGTTTTTGGAGAGGTTTCGTGGGCTGAGTGGTTTGGGGATGTGTGTATTTTGTTGTTGATTGGGTGAGATGGTCAGTTTTTTTAATTATCTGATTGTTTTTAGGCCGCGTAGTAATCTTTTAATTTATTAAAATACTGTTTTAGTGTTGTAATTTTCTTGAAAGTAATTTTAGTTTGCGATATGAGAAGAACATAGCATTATATGTTCTTTGAATTTGTGGGTATCACAAAATGTTAAGAAGTTTTCAAAGCTTGTTATTGGCTACTAGACAGAACGAGCCTTCCGGTTTTTAATTACGTGACTTTATAACGTAGCTTTACAACTGAGATTTTGTTCTATTTTACACATCCTTTGTACTTCATTAGAAAATTAATGAGTTTTAGCTCAAACTGGTCAACAACTTATTAATTTCAAGATACTTCGTCGCTCTAATTAAAAATTTATTAACGTGTTTATAAAGAAAATAAATTCAACTAATAGATGACATGTTGTTTTGAATTAATATTGTATAATGCGGCGAAATTACATTTTGATAGGCCAATTTTCTTTTCATAACTTACATTTTGAAACTCTGGCGCGAATTCGCTTGTTAATGTTACATTAAAATCGCTGTATATAAACCGAGAATGTAGAAATGATATGGTTAAAATTACTCTGCCGCGTTTCTGGTGCCCAGGAATTTTCATCATGAATTATGTTGAATTTAGCTGCTTTGCCGGATAGTTTTTATTATTCTTATAAAGAAGAAGCATAAAAGATAGCACATTTTCGAGTTATTTGTATGAGAAATTTTCTCTGCTCACCTTTTAAGAATTATTCAAAAAATCTGTTTGTATATTATTTGTAAAATTAATTAAATTTCCATTTTTAAGGTCATAGAGTTTGAACAATTTTTAAAAATATAAATTTTAAGTTAATAAACTTACCATGTCAAGCTCCGAAATAGGACCCATGCTCCGAATATAAATATTTGTCTTTACAACGGTAGGCTTTCCTGTAAAAATAAATAAATAGTTTATTATATGATTATAATTACCTTTAAACATCTGATTATAAATATTAATAAACAAGAGAGATATTTTCATTTAATACAATATTTTAGCGGTTCAAAATGCAGATTGCAAGGAAAACAAAAATGTTTTGATGAGATCAAAATTCATTTTCCATCCCATTCATTCAGAATTTACTGTCGCATAATTATCCGCGCTGAAGATCATCCTCATAAAATTATGAAGAGACTCAATATTTCGTAAGTTCAATCGATCCCACTCCAACTAAAACACCCCGACTCATTATCCTCTCATCCCTCATAAATAAACACTCTCAAACCCACCCCTCCACCCTAACAAAAGACAAAAAAACTCTTCGATCACCTCCGCTATCTCAACAAAAACGGATCCTCCAGAGTCCTAATGAAAAAAATCCACCCTTGCCGCCAACGCATCTCACTGTTTGCCCTCCAAACAAAACAAATCGGCCTTCAAATGAAATCTATCTCTTCGCACCAATGACCCACTCATCGAAACACTCACATACACACAGCCTCAGCCCTTCCGCGTTTTTGTTTTCAGCGAGTATTACGCGCCGAAAGCGAAAGCCGCGCTCCGATATTCCGCGCTCTAATGGGATTTTTCGCGTCTGGCCGACGTCCAATTCGGGCCGCCTCTAATTCCCGTGCAACGCGCGGGAAATCTGTATATGAAGGAGGTCTCGAAAGAGACAAAAGCCGCGCGGAGATGCGCTCGACGAGGGGCGCGGGGGTGGAGAGGGTTGCGCAGCGTTGTTAGCCGTTTAACGGAAGGAAGCAGGGGGGGGGGAAACGCGAGGATATGCACACTGAGCCTGCAGGCGGGCTTTTCTAAACGACTTGACGCTGCTAGGCTGGTGTTTTTTTTAGATGCTTTGTCGAGGCTGAGTTTTTACGGAGGTTAGTGGGATGGTGGTGAGAGGAAATGATTTTTTTTGTTGAGGGGTGTGCTTATGTGGTTTGGTGTGGAATGAGGGATGGTTTGAATAGAAAATGAATATGGTGGGTACAGGCTGTTAGGGAGTTTATTTTTTAGGTGTTTTTAATGTACGGAGGTACTGTATTAAGTTTTGTGAGTTTGAAAAAATGTATAAACTTGAACGAAATTTTATGTGCATAAAAATACAAATTTTAATAAGTGTTTTTGTAAAAATTATTAAATATATATTGAATTGAATGATATTTTTAATGAAATTTAGAAAACTTTGAATTATTTTTTATCAATATTTTCTCTATTAATTAACATTAATACATTTTGAAAATCTTCTTCCTTTAAATTTAATAAACAATTTTTAACAGTGTATTGCGATGCTTTTTAGAAGATTAATAAAGGTTACTGGGAAACTGGACTTCCGAGAACATTTAATTTACTCCCTAATACTAGAACTCATGACTCTGCAATATTACAAATGAGACAAGTGCTCTCACAGTCGATCCGAGTACCCACTTTAAAAACTTCATCAAAAGACCTTATCCAAAAAAACCCATCTTCAAGCACTAAAACCTGTATTACCAAACACCGACTCAAATATCCATTATTCCAGAATCAAAGCAACGCGCCCGAAGAAACCGACACTCAAATAGAATCGAAGCACAGAGACGCAGCTCAGTCAGCCGCAAAGGAAAAAATCCTTGGGCAAACAGAGCGCCGAACAAAGAAGGCGTCGTCCGACACCGCGCGGAGCTTCTCACGATTAGATAGATATCAATAGACTCGCCGGGCGAAAGTTGAGCTTTTCGCAAATCCAGCTCGCGCGCTTAAGAGCAGTTTTCCCGTTAAATGACGTTACGCTGCGGATATGAGCAAAAGATAAGCTGCGAGTTTCTCCTTTAATTTTGATTTCCCGCGCATCTGTCGCCGGCGACTTTAGAAACTCTCGAGGAAGATGGATCTCCCGTTGAATCTGTATAAACGATATTACGCTTTCTTTAAACCTGTACTAATCTCGATGTCAATTCGTGAATGGCCTCTTTGAGGGCTGCTTTGATGAGATGGTGTTTGTTGAATGTGAGGATGGAGTAGTCGGGACAATTTACAAGATAAAGAGACTTTATGAGGACGTTTTGGATTAGTCTTTTATGATTTTCAGGAGAGAGAAGTTTGTTAGCTGCGAATGGTAAGCGGATGAATTTCTATAATTAAAGTAATTAATATTGTATAGAGTTGACGTTCTTTGATACGAGGAAATTCTAAGATTCGTATGCGCTTGAGTGTATACTTATTCTGCGAATGAAAATCACGACTTAGGGTAAATAGGTAGTCCCACTTTTTCTTTCATTAAAAAATAATCACAAAAACTTTTACAGATGTAGATGTAATATTTCGAAATAGTCAAATGGGAAAATTCCAATATGACAGACCACCACCACGAATCCATAATACCCAAGAAGAAAAAAAACAGAAAAATATGAGTGCAATTCCGTAAAGTATCAAACTGATGCGCGAAAAAAAGAGAGCGCCTGAGAAAGTCAATGAAAGAAATAGACAAAACTGGGACTGTAGAAAGAGAAAAAAAAAGCAGCAAGCTCGAGAGCAGAGAAAGCCAGCGCCCGCGCGACAGCCAGAATGGAAAGAGGAATCGAAGTAAATCGAGGCGCACTCCGGCTGGGATTTCACTGGACGGCGAAATCGCCCTTTTGTCAAGGCGGAGAGCCGCGATCACGTCGGGGTATGTTACCGAGAGTGAGAGAGAAAGGCAGGGAAAGCGAGAAAACAATAAGGAGAACACGTCAGCGCATACTTCCCTCCCAGCAGAGAGACGAGGATTTTTTCGCGATTCTTCTTCTTTTTTTTTTCGAAAAAAAAAACACGCTGGCCGCGCGCACGCGAACTTTTTCATTTGGCTCCCGAAAAGGAGATGCATGTGAACTTTTTCATTTGCCGGCCGCTTTACGAGGCCGTTTTTCTCTTGTTTGAGCGCCGGGGAATTATTAAAGTTTGCTCGCGGATTTACACGGATGCGTGGGAGTGGCGAGAGCTATTCGATCGTGAATTAAGGAACGCATAAAACGAATCGCGCCTCTCTCATGCATTATTCAGTATATGAAAATTCGTCGCGATGGTAATTTTCGGGAGATTAATCCGCGCTGATTTCGACGCGATTTATTGTTGTGGCTACGGTGCGGCAGCATGGGCACTTTTGGTGTGATTAAAAATTATCATTATTATGTTAATAATTGAGGGGTGCGACAAATTAATTTTTAAAAGAAATTCGTGAATTACTTTGTTTATGTTGAAACGTTGAGAATGATTTTTTTATGATTGATCGAACTCGGCGTTTACTGGGTTGAAAAAGTAAATAAATGGCAAAAATTTTTGGACCAATGATTTTCGAAAAATAGTTCTTAGTTTTGTAATGAAATTCCGAATAATCGAGCTTTAGGTAGAAGAATTTTGAACTACGGCCGAGTAATTATCAATCTAGATCATTTGAGCCTCCGCTCTTGTGGAAAACTAATAAAAGCCGCATTCAAAGCGATCATCTGATGCGCTAATCGTTTTTCAATAAAAAAAAATGGTTTAGCCGGTTTCAGAATGAATCTTAGTGTAAGGGCTTTAATATAAAAATGAATAAAATTCAAAAAGAGTACTTTTGTAATTTTAATTGCCGTTTTGAAATTACAATTTTGAAATGTCAATGACCTACTGAAACTCTCTGTGTCATTGATAAAACTTGCAATTGCCTTTATTGTCTCATGAATAATTACTTGCTCGATATCATTATTGAGAATATGAAAAATAATAATGAGTTCAGAGTAATATATAGACTTCGTTAAAATTAATTTATAATTATTCTAGTAATTAATGTATTTATACTCCAAAAATATAGATGCACGCAATCTAAACTTTTTCCAAAACGAAATAAACCGTCACATCGCACTTTCACCAAAACTTTCTCATATCATAAAAAACTCAAAACCCAAAATCAAATCTCAAAAAACAAACTTAAAAACTCCCCTGAATAAGCCAAAAAGCTCACCTTTGCCGTGTGTAGGCAGCTGGCTGTTCTCGTAGTTCATGAGCAGGTTTTCCAGGACCATCGTGATGTTTCTGGAAACGATGTCGTTTATCGTGCCTCGGGCCACCCTGGCTCCACCTCCGCCGCCGCCGATCGCCAATGGACCCGTCACGTCGCCCGTCAGATTAAGAACGGAACTTCGATTTCTACAGAGACTCAGCGGCACGAGTATCGCTGCCAGCCTGCGAGGAAAAAATAGAAGCGAGACGTGAGAAAGTAGTTTGCGGCCTTTAAAGGACGAAGCCGAAGTGTAAGATGTGTCGCGCGATTGTCGCGGGTCTGTTTGGTTTATTGTGATGGTTTTTAGGGGAATAAATATAGAAGCGTGTTTTTGGCAGGGTTCGATGGAGGAGCCGGGGAGTTTGATGCTCGGTGATTTTCTGGAGAGTTTATCGGCTTTTGAATCCGTGGACTTTTTACTTAACGGTTTCACTTTGCGGATAGTTCGAAAAGCGGATGGAGAGGGTATCGTTGCCAGATACTTTTTTTGGTTTTGCTTATTTCTCAGTTTTAGCTGGTAATGGCGAATGAAGAAATAATTTTGTAATGTAACATCAATTTGTGTATGGAAGTGAGCATATGCTTATATCATTTTTTTCTCTATGTAATTAACTTTATTAATTACATTTTTATCTGTAAACGGATAGAAAAATTTCCGTAATCCCACATGTGTAATACGTTTTAGAATCCATGTATAATTTATAAGTTGGCTTGAGTAGTATCTACTAAAGTTTACAAAAAGGTTTCATCTTGGCAGAAAAGCTCTTGCTGAAAATATTGCTCTGAAAACTCGGTATACACGAAACCTGTTAAAAGTAGGTAAAAGTATTTTGTATTTTGCTCTAGTTCTGTCTCGCGTTTTTTCCATAAAATAATTTATTTTGTTCATACGCAAAAAGAGAAAAAATAAAAGAAAATTTATTCGTGTATTGTAGATTTTTCTACGAAACTTGAATCGATATTCATACAGAAAAAAATAAGGATTTTTATTATAAACTTCATGTATTTTTACAATACTTATTTTAAAGTATTGAAGCACATTTGATTAGTAAAATAATTTAAAAAATTTTAAGTAGAATGCAATTAGTTACAGTTATTTAGAATGTCACAATTCCTAAAAAATAAGCAATAAGCTAAATGAATAATCTATTGTCGAATAAAATTGAATAAATAATCTATAAAATGCTTAAAAATGAAATACTGAATAGACGATAAAATCCTTAAAATACAGAAAAACCGCCGTTTTTTATTCTTACTTATCCGAACAAAAGACGAAAAGAAAATCGGTGCGCAAATCCATGTAAGTGTTTCTAAATTGCGTTGAAAATGATACCGTTTAACTTAGAGCTTTTAACCGAGATGTGTAATTTGTATGCGATGCCTTTTTTTATGAACTGTGCTGGTATATGATCTGAAGAAAACATGTTATGAATCAATTATTTCCATACATTTTTATTTATTACAATATTTGCAACATAGCAAAACACTTTTTATAAGTAAATCTGTTTATTTATGTACAATTATTTAGATAATGCCAGACGCATCGTACTTTTAAATATAAATCTGGAAATTAATTGTAATTTTTTTATAAAATATAAAGCTCTTTTCATTTGTGCAATGGTTTTGGTAATATTATTAGATTTTAATTAATATAATTGAATGTCCTGTTTTTAAATAGTGAGAAAAAGATTCTGAATTGCTTATTATTTATTTTTGTGTAAATATTGCTTTGTTTCATCTAGAGATTATAATTGAAAATTGCATGGTAATCGACATATAATATAAAAATAGCATACGTGTATAGATTTTCCATTTTCATCATTAAAACTTGATTGTTATTAATTTAACTTCATTGTTAATTATTCAAGATAAGCATAGCAGTCACAAAATTAAAAATAAATATAAAGAAAACAAAATATTTTTTAAAACCAATCAGAAATAGCTTTAAACTAATAGCAATCGAAAGCGTCTCAAGCTTTCATAAAAGTGCTATAAAAAAGTCCTTTCTTTATTGATTATTTAAAAGAATAAATTTTCGTTTTATTGTTTTGTAAAATTAGTATCGTATAAAGGTTAAAATTTTATTACCTATATAAATACAAAAATAAACGTCAATATAAAAATAAATATGATCTTCATGACATTATTCTTAGAACTAACAATTTTTAACTTTGAAACGAGGTATTGTTTAATTAATCATGTCGTTATTTTTAAACAAGTATCTCAAATTTTAAAGAAAAATTAGAGATTAATTTCAACAAGTATTTCGAAAATTGAAAAAAAAACAAAGCAATTATAATTACAAGTAGATATAATCTACGTACGATCAGACATTAATTTCAATATCTTGTAAGGTGCAGAAGTTCATCATCTTTTCATAGCAAATCATTTTGAATAATTAAATGTAATGCTGTATGGATTCATTTTATCATTCCATTAATGAATAATAAATCGCTGCCGTTTTCAGCCCAGTTATAACATATAATCATTTCTAATTTCAATTAAGTGTAATTTTACTTCCCAGAATCCATCTTGCAAATCCAACTGCTCTCACATTACCGACGATTCCACGAACCCAGCGATTTAACAGAACCAAAGTTCACACACATTTAATCGCAATATCAACCTTTATCAATAAATTTTGAAACCCTCCTAAGCAAGCCGCGAACATCCAACCAAAGCCCCCCAACAACACCAACCACCCAAAAAAAAAAATCGAGGCAAACAGACACGAGTCTCGCAGCGACTCGCGCGTAAGCCGCGAGCTGGTAAGCCCGCGATAATCCCCCAGCCTACATCCATCGCTCCCCAAATCCGTCCCGAATTCTCCTCTCCTTGAGCCTCGCCTCCAGCAATCGATATCATTATATAACAGCCACACAGCGCCCCGTAAAATTTCAGCGACGCGCAGGGGACACTCAAGTTACGCGAGCTATGCGGAAAATAGCCGGAGGCCCCCCCAAGCTTGCACGCATCAAGAGGAGAACGATTATAATTCGGCCTTGCGCGTGCGAGCGGAAGAAATCGGAGCTCGCGCGGACGGATCGAAGAAAGTCGAGGGCCTGTCCTCCTCGAGGAGGGCTGATGCAGCTTGCCGCTCGAAAAGAGCGAGGGCCGGCTCTCTCTCGTTAGGTCGTTGTCGCCTTTTCGTCACACTTTTGCTCGCGCGATTACGTGGCTGGCGGAGCGCCGCTGTAACGTATATATCGAGGCTTCTTATCCGCTCGGCGGATCTTTTAGCTTTTCTGCGCCTACTCGACGCCGTTTCTCGCAATTGGAGCGAGAAAGGAGCTAATTAAGTTTGAGTTGGCGCGGTCGATGCGTTTTTGGATGGAGAAGTTGGTTGAATTTTTGGAGTGGAGATGTAATTTATGCATGGGGATGGGAGTGGAGTCGATATTCAGATGTTTTTATAGAGTTGTTACGCGCAGATGTTTGGAGATTTATGCGGCTTGGACTGTTAATCTGGACAAATTTCGAAGTTGAGGAAATCGATTTTTACGACTCGAATCTTACGTGGACATAAATTGAGGATAGCTTATATAGGGTTTTTTTTATTATTGATGTGGTTCCGAAATTTAGGCGGTACCTGCATTTTTATGTTTGATTTTATTTAAGTAGACTACTTGGTTTTACGGTATCAAACTTTTTTATTTCTATTTATTTTGTAATAAAGAAAATATTAACATAATAGTGGCAGTGACATTTTATACAGCGTCCTTTGTAAAATACCTCCGTGTAACAATATTAAATTTCGTTCACATTTACAAAAGCCCGCCTTACCATATCAAAATATCCTCAACAAAAATTTAATATTATCCATCAAATAACTAAAAAAAATAAGAAAAAGCATAAAAAAAAACATTCTCCCAAGCCTTCCAACCATTCCAAATGAAGCTACATAAAACCCTCATTGAAACCCCTCCCCATTCATCCTCGACTTCGCCACCAAAAAAAGCTCCACTTCAACAGCCCACCGCAGGTCCGATTTTGAAAATCCAGCTAAACGGCCCGCGGCCGATTTCCACGCGCAGCTGGCAGCGGAAGGAAGCTAACACGGTTTCTCGCTTTTGCGGCGGCCATCGTAAATAACGCGAGAGCCCCCCGAAGTAGGTACGTGAGGCGCGGACACACGCGGCTCACACTCGAATCACGTACGCGTGTGTGCAGCGCCGGCAGTGGCTGCTCTTTTAACGGGAGCGCTATTTTCGACTTGAGAGCAAGCACGGGCCTATATGTGCAGTGGTAAGTTAAGAGGGCGCTTTTTGCGGCTGGCTTTTATCTGGTTAGGGGCAGTGATTTCCGGGATTGCCGGATGCCTCGGGGGGTTTTTTGATTAGAGGGGGGTTGGGAAAGGGTTGTTTAATTTTTCTTGCTTATTTGTGATTATTTTGAGAGAATAAGAAGTATACGAAATTAATTGAAATTTGTTTTTATAGTCTTGATAGTTTTTCTCTGCTTTATTAACATATTATATTGTTTTACGGAATTTTCAATTTTCGTAAATTGTAATTATTCCGTAACTAAGGAAAGTAATTTAGGATGAAAGTAAAATACGTTAGAAGTTACGAAACCGCTTTTGAGTGAGCGATTTAGTCTAAGCGCTGATGTTATTTACAGTAAGCTCAGTAGAAATGGATGGGGTTTAGTCAGACACGAGTTACATACAGATACGACGTAGTACAGTGAGCTCGATGTTGGTAGAACCGCGCAGTACCTGCGTAGCTTAAATCAAGATGTGATAAAATTCATATGAATATTAATGAAAAAGAACCCAAATTTTCTAATTTTTATAAATACTTACACAAAGTTTGCGTTTTATTAAAAGCATTTTTATGTTACTTTCCTGAAAAATTATTCAAAAAGCATCCCTGCGTAAAATTATTTTCATTAACATTCTAAAAAAAAAAAACATAATCCAGCGCAAAGAAACTCAAAATTCTTAACTCCAAAAAGCATCTCGAATTAAAAACCCCAGCGCCGCCTCGCATAAAACTAAAATTCCAAAGCCCGCGCGCAGCAAAAACCAGAACTATCACCTCTCGCGCGTCCCTCTAGATTTAATATTTGTCCTCGCGCTCGACAATCTCCTCTCGGATGTTTACACCCTTCACTCCACTTTCATTTAAAAAAAAGCTCGCAACTTCATTTTTCCAGATAGAAAAAAAAAGAGAGCCAATCCGCAGACACACATACGGCTCCATAGCGCCGCGCGCCGTAACAAGACGGAAAGAAAAACAGCGGTACACGCAGCCAGCAAAAGCGAGCTTTTAATTTTTTTTTCCCCAGCCCGTCTGCGCGTCCCTTCAGCTCCCGCGCGCTTGCAAAAGTTAATACCGGAAGCTGCCCGTCCGGGCGGAAGTTTGCATTTCGGCCGCCGCGCCAGAGGATGCAAAAAGAGCTCGCCATCGTTTGTACGTCTGCGAATGTGTGAATGCGACGCGCGGCTCTTTGCGAATGTAGGAGTGTGGGCGTGAATGTATGTGTGTGGGAGTGCACGTGGGAAAAAGCTCTGGGTTGAAAAAAAAAAAGGATTTAATTTAAATCGGCTCGGAGTATCCTCATTAGTCACCCGATGGCTTTCGGCACGTGCGATCCGATTTTTATCGGCGAATGTTTGCCCTCCGCTCTTCGTGCTTTTTTTAGCGAGTGCTTAATAGGCGAGAGCTGCCGATTTTGAATTTCGCGCGTCTCTCAAGGGGATTTTCGAGGGCCTGAATTTTTTTTTGCTGCTCAGTACAATGGAGTGGAGATTGAATTATTTTGATTGTGCAATCGCCGGGGAAATCGCGCGTCGTTCTGGATCGAGCGCATTAGAATGGATTCTTGATTTTTTTGGCAGGGGTAGCTGGAGGGTGGGCTGTGTATAGCGGAGCAGACGGGCGTGAGTTTATAAATTTGTATTACAGTGGATACTGTAAATGGGAGTATTCTGAGAACGCTACTTTTTTACTGTTATTGTTATTTTAGACTCATGCGATTATCTAAGTTTAAATTTGTGAAACAGTTTTATTTACTTCTTAAATGTAAGTTGAAACTAGTTGCGAATTCGATAGATACTCGATAAACTTTGTAATAAAAATTTTCAATCTTGATCAAGGCGAATGTTCAAAAAAATAAGGTATTTTGAATATGCGCACTGATGATTTGTTATTTACCCTCGCTTCCATTAAAAATTAAACAAATGCTGACCGCAATTAGCAATTCAATTAATGGAAAACGCACTCCATGTCAGAGTGCGTTTTGATTGCTAATTATTTTCAGAAGTAGATGTCGAACAACACCATTCTAAATTATAATGTTTTCCATTAAAAATTAATTGGCCATCCGCGATCGAAACGCCAACAGGACGACAAATAAACATAAATTATGTAGACGAATAAATAAAGTTAAGCCAACTTCTATAAGCATGTTTCATTACAATTCCAGATGAATTTCGTTTGTAAATTGTTCGGTCAAAGCTCGAGCAGTGTAATTTTACCTTTAATTAGCTATAGAGAAAATCAAAACTTATTTAGCAGTTAAATTAGGCTTTACAGACGGCTAGATATGAAACTAGTAACGAACGGACAATGGGGGCTCTGGATTCTAACGGAGACATATACGTATAGGTTACATTGTAAATTTATATAGCGAATAGTTTAGAAACAAGTGTTTGTCTTACTTTAATAGAAGTTAAAAGAAAGAAAAATTTTCAAAGTTTATATCGCAAAATTTTATCTTTTCACTTATCAATCACGCAATTTCCTAATTAAAAGATTTCCAAAAAACCATTTCTAACTCGGCTCGAACAATCAAAATTTCACAACAAATATCATCCGCCACATAAGATAACTCCGAGCTCGGTCCCAATATAATATTCAGTACCATGAAGTTGCTTTATGCCCAAAGTTTCATTGCTTTAGTTTGTTTAACTACCTCCTGTCTCATCGCTCTCGCAGCGGCGATTACAAAAACATTAGCAGCTGCAAACAAGTACAGAAATTTTATCGCGCTCCCTGCAAACTAACGCAGTGGCCGTGTAAACAAACAAACTGCAGCGTTTAACGCTAATCACACTTAATCCGGATCCTGATTGCTATTCTTGCTAAGTAAACGTTCAGCCGTCAAACTATACACGAGCCCTACTCGTTTCAAGGAAAATACGCAAAATAAGACTATTCGAACCGGCCTTTTTTACACCTATATAAAACCCCTCTCGCTTCCGAAAATCCCGACTTAATTTAATCAAACAGAGCCAGTCAGTCGAAAAAAGGGGGCGCCGGAATTTCGAAAAATCGTAAACGAATCTAATGATTCGGCCTACTGCGCGCCGAAAAAAAAAAGACTGCACCAGGTAGTCAATCTCCGCGGCAGTATTCGATTACGCGCGCCTGTAAATCTCGCTCTCGTAAATAAAATTTTCACGCTAAAGCCAGTAAAGTTTTCTATCGACTTAGCGCCGTACGCAATTCCAACCTTTTTTAGAGAACTAAATCCGCGCTCCGGGTTAGGTCATATATTATATCGATCGCAGGGCTGGGAGCTTTTCAAGAATCCGCTATTTGCTTCGACTTGCAGTGAGTCGATTATTGTTTTTTTTTCTTTGGGTTGATTTAATTTTTTTTTTTTTTTTTTAGGCAAGTGAGCTGCGCTTTAGCGGTGCTGTCGATACTTTGATGTGCTTAATTTGCTGTTAGGAGAGGGAACGGATTTGAGTTTGAGCTTTAATTTTCTTATTACAAGATTAATTTAGTAGTTCGTTTTTATTTTAGCTGAAGGTTTAATTAAGAGTTGAAAATTTGATTCACAATCAAGAATATTGAAAATAAAACTTTTTGAAATTTGTACGTTATTGAAGAAATTTTTTTATGGCAAAAAACAATTTTGATATTTTAAAAATTAGATATTTTAGACACGTGGCTCGAGATTCATTACTGCCACTCAAAATGTATCTTCATTTTTCAAAGACTTTATATTTACCTTACACATTTATATTTTCATTACGTGCAATAGAGCTTATCGAAGATGGATACAAGTTGATTGATCGAATTTTCTAGTTGATCTTTTTATTTAACGATAATATTTTTAAAGAGTTGATTTTTTCAATTTATAATTTTCATTCGTAAAATAAAATTGCTTAAAATTATATAAAAGAAAATCAATTTAAAAAAGGTAAATGGTACTTTTTCAAAGTTAATTTAAATAAATAAAACTTGACAAATAATAAATATCATTTTCAGAAAGTATAGGGTGATCTACGATAAATCTCAATTCTCATCGAGTGGTTCTTGATGAGCCGCCCGAGTACAGCGGAAAAATTGGATCATGATGAGTGAGAATTCTTGTAAACTGTACTTTATATTTAAAGCAGTAAGCCTTCTAATAAAATTTTATTCATAAACCACAAATAAAATGAAAACTAAAACAAACTTAAAAAACATTTTCAACTTCATAAAAATGAAAAATGCAAAATATTTTCACTTACATATACTTTTAAAGTATGTTTTCTTAAAAATGTGGCAAACTCTCGTTCGCCAAAAAATATTCTAAAATTCGCTAAGATAAAGTGCTCGAAATGGCGCGGCACTTGGCGGCTCTAATGGTGTGCGAAAACTCGAAGCCCGCTCCTTCCGCGTATTTTTCTACGTGACGAAAAACGTCATATTTCAGGAGTTCATGAGTCACCTCGATACTGTATATACGCGCGTGAAAAACATCGTTAAAACAATTTTCCTCGATCTGAAACAATCTTTTTTTTTCCCTCTTCGACTATGAATACTTTTGCGCACACTACGGCTGGAGTTATTGGATTCATAAAATTTCGCTAGAGACGAGGGGTATCATATGTCGTAAGCATCAAAGAAACGTAAATATTGATTCGCACATATCCGTATTTCGATGTGGATGTCGACTGGCTGATTCCGATGAGACAGAGTGGAGTAATGTGAGCGAGATCGGCAAGATGAAGATGAAAGAGGGTAATGTCAATTTATTATATGGATTTTGGAAAGGATATGATTAGTATTTTATGCGATAAAATCAAATGGTTAATCTTTAAATAATATAATAATTCATTTTCAAAATATTTATAAAGGATCATAGAAAATAATTTATTTGAATATAAAAACAAAATAAAAGAGAGCCAGAATTTTTAAATGCAACATGTAAAAATTTTTTCAATTATAAAAATGCTTAAATCAATCATATAAAAGATAACTGTCATAAAAATAAGTTGAAATAAAAAATCATGAATAGATATGAATGTTAATTTGACGAGCATATAACAATTAACCTGTACAATAAATTCACGAATACAACTTTCAAGTGGCAAATGAATCATTGCAAGTTTGTTCTGCGGTCGTCCGATAGAATTTTTATGCATTAAAAAGAACTCCTTGAGAGTTTGAGGTACATGCTGAGTAAAATTTGTTTTCTGATTTTGTTTGTTTATCAAATAAACGTATAAAGCGGCATAAGCGGGTCACCCGTACAACACAAATATTACACAGAAAGGTTAGCAATTAGCATATTTTGCAACGGAAAAGTATAATTATATTCAAAGCAAATAAGAAATGAAGTAACTAAATCAGCTTGAACCCTTTATAAAAATATTCTGTACAGTCAACAAGTTATCAACTAATAGAAAAAAATAAAAATAGAAATAAATAGTAATTCTTTGGGTTCATCACAACGTCAACAATAAATATACATTTTTTTATAACTTAGATAAATGTTTATTTAGTTGGAAATAAAAGATTTAGTAAAAATAGGCAATTTCACTAACAATTCTCAACGAAAGAATAAATTTGTTATTTTTAAATAACAGGCTCTAGCTTTTATAAAAATAATATACGCGTTGAAGCAATAAAAAATTAAAATGAAGAATTAGGTCGCTTTTAGTTTACGAAACTGTCAACTTCAGTTAATGTAAAGAGTCATTACACTTTAATCTTCTCCTCACACCAGCGCAAAAGTATTAATTCAAAAAATACAACTATATACATAAATCAAGTGCCGAAAAAAAAAAAAAAATGTTTAATTGCGTGCGAAAAAGCCTTTTATCGGGACATGGGCATTTTCGCTCCCAAAAATGAGATCAAACATTATCATTTAACGTTTTCAGCGCACGTGTAAGTGCACTTTCAATTAACGTTATTTAGTTCCGATGAAAAAGTCACAGCTATCTGATCGTCAAACGAGGTCGGAATTTGTACTCTCACCGCACGGACGTGAACGTGATAGATGCTTTTTTTTTCAATCATTTCCTTTTGACGCGCGCTTTCGTTATTTTTCACACTCGACGCGCGTTACATAATGTTGCGATGATATTATGCATTTGCCGAAGGAGAAATATTAAAAGAAGCATCGTACATAACGTTACAGCGCTGGTAATGGAAGTATGGAAACTATTACATCGTGAATTCAAAATATCAAGTGTATGAAGAATTATTTATGCACGTAAGTCGGAAAATAAAGCATCGGATAACGGCTGAGGAAATGCGCCGTATTTTATTGGTTAAATAAAAAATATTGCGGTTTAACGTCCCGAGCATCTGGATCGTTTAAGCGAATTTGCAGCTTGTAAGCAGAATAACGCACTTCGATCGCAGCGACGAGTGTACATTTGTATCATAATGAACGAGGTCGATGTTTCAATGCGGTATATATATAGAAGTATGAATGTTTTTCTAAATAGTCGGCTCATTACAATAAACAGTTTTATTCCGCTCTCCTTGAATGTATGAACTTCGGTAATAAATTTATTTTTATATTTGTACACGTGAATGAGTACTAGTAAAATGTATTTTCCCATCCATTATTATAAAATCTTTATTCGAGATAAAACAGTTCACTGAACTATACAGGAGTAAGTTCCGTGAAAGAGTGAAAACGTATTTACTTCGAATTATCGTAAAATTTCCAAGCTTCTTAATTTCAACGAATCTAATTTGAAAACTTTTCAATTACGCCCGCCGATGCGAAAGCGAAATCCAAAAAGCGTTTACTTCGCGCAAATCTTAACTTCTTATTTAAAAGCAAATTTTCGCTCCAGATCTGCGCGCGCGCAGGTGGCTCTATTTTTATGCTTCATTCTTCTATTGGTAGCGAAAAAAAAAAGAAAAGGAACGCCGGTCCTACTTTAACTCTAATAGGATGAATTTTCGCGCTGAAAAGGCGGATGCCGCTGGTTTCCGGCCTGTTAGGTGTAAAGCTTCTTACCTCATCGTAACCTGGAAGAGCAGATAAAAGCGGCGATTCGAAGGAAGTCGATTTTCCCGTGGCCAATGGAAAACTTAAGTAATGCAGTTAAACGAGGCATCAAACGCGTTAAGTGCAAAATACAGGGCGAAAAATCTTGGCTGTTTATTTATCGGCTTTGCCTAATGCAGATTAAGGTGGCGCCGAGTGAATCGATAATATTTCAAGTTTTCGAAAATTTTTCCGAGAAAATTGCCACGTCAGGCGTAAATATTGATAGAAGAGTGGAGGTTTCAGAAATTTTATAAAGTGTATCGTTTTATACTATTCGTCTGACTAAAGTCGGTCTTGTTCTACTGGCCGGACCTCTACTACATTACAGTTCTTCGCTGCACTCGTTATTCTCCATTTATAGGAATTTTTTGCCTAGTAGCAATTATGCAGATTAATGTTGATGACTTTCATAACTAAAAGGCTCCGAGCTTGCAATTCAAACATTTAGTAATGATTTGAATCATAATTACATGGAAGTTTTTATGGGTAAAAGAGAAAAAGTAAATGAACACTTTTACGAGCGATAATGCCCTGTACACTGTGTTTAAATCAGAGAAACGTTTTGCATCGTGTACCAAAATTTATTTAAAAATTTCCCTTTCATAAAAACATTACTCCCTCAACAATAAAATAGTCACGATTTTCTAAAAAGACACGCCCACTTCTCGGACGTCAATTCGAAAATATCGGAACTCCAAAGGGAAACGCTGCAATGTCTCCAAGTCGGCGTCCGCTAAATGCTCTTTATGAAATAGTGCCCACCATAACCCACGCAATGGCTCGAGGCGTTATAAATCTCGCGTTGTTTGCTCGTAATAAATGGAAATATTCCCGAGCCCGCGATAAAACCCGCCTCCTCCCTTAAAAACGATAAATTAAGCAGCGCCGGCCCGTAATTAATATTTGTCTTAAACCTAATTATACAAAAGGCCTTGATTCCAGCTCGTCCCTCCTCTCTCCGTTTCCCCGAACTCTTCAACCGCGACGTCGAGCAGCTGGCGGGCTCAACTAGCCAGCGACGTTAATCAGCGAATCGACAAGCGCGGTTTCGCTAGTTAACGATTCAATTATTCCCTCCCCTATAGGCCGAGCCTCCCTCGGCGCATCCCTGAAATCCTAGAGCCCAAAAATTCCGACCCTCAGTCTCTCGTATTTCCCTCCTCGTAAACTCGCCATTAGCCCTGAAGTCTTGACCGTCGCCTGGTGTGTATAAACACACATGGACATTCCAGCTTGACGAACGAGGTCAGCGCGAGGTGGAGAAACGCGCTGGAGTACGCAAGTGGGAAACACACACCGGAGACGCGCGCTGCAGCCTGACAATAAGGCGGAGGGATGGAAAAAGGGAAAAATCGCAGGGGCTTTTCACGCCGCCTGGACAATGAGCGGCTGCTTTATGGAAATACGCGAGCGTACGCTGGATGGATACGCGCCGCTGGGAGGATGTAGAGCTGAGTTTCTCCGTTACGCGCGAACGAAAAACAGAAACCGTGAATCTCCCATGTATATACTCCGGTTTCTAATAATTCCTCTATTTTTTTTTTTACCTTAACGCTCGATTTTTTCACAAGGGCGTGAAAATCGACGCAGTGCTTTTATCACGATACGCTAGATCCGCGTGACGAAACTAAAATCTCGTCTATGCCGTTATCAGCTCCTAGGGGCTGTTCGAGAGATGGATGGCTTCTTAGTGCGTAGACGCAGGAGGATTACTCAAGGCAGGGGGGGAGGAGAAGGTAGTCTTTTGTTTATCGCGCGCGGCAATCGTGAAAGAGCGATCGTGGAAGTAATTCAATCAGGCGAGCGCGGAGTCGCATATTAAAGAGAGGAAGCTTCGGTGTATAGAGATTCGTGCGTGTAATGCACTTTTCAGCGCTTTTTCTGAATAAATCATTCTCGCGCGCGACGACTTTGAAAGCCGGAGTCTCGGGAGTTGCTCGCTGCCTGTTTATTAGTGGCGACGCTTTAATTTTTCCCGAACTTTCCCCGTAGTACAAGCGGCTTTGTATATCGGCGTTAGCGGATCGCTATTTTTCCATCCGCTGAGGGAACGGTTTAAATATATCGTTATAAATCAAGGGAGAGCGCTTGCGGGGTGTATAAAAAAGTCGCTTTTGTGCAGTCGCGCCGCGCGAAGCTTCCCGTACGCGTCAAGATGCAGAGAGCCGAGATGTTATAAACGTCCGTTGCTGGAATTTATACGGAGCAAACAAATCCAAGAGCAGACAGTTCCATTCAGCGTTGATATACACTAAAGATGCTTATCGAAAATTTAAATGCCACAGGCTAAACAGGGGCGCCGCTTAAAATTCAACTACGAAACAATACACCGAATAAATTATGCCGCGTGTATATTTTTCGCCGAGCGCGGGCGGCTGACGTTTGCGAGACAGCTGGACAATTAAAAGAAGCGCGATTTCGCCGAAGGCGCGCTAAATAAACTGTCCACTCGTCGTTAAGCCGGGCTGTTAAAACAGGCGATAGAAAAAACGAGCGGGGACTTATAATTGAGCGGCTCGATGGCCGACGGTGGGTGCAGTTGACGTTTTAAGCGTTTTGAGGGCTTAAGAAATTTAAATCAATAACCGTAGTGACGTTTTCAAGAAAAAGGGATTTTAAACAATGCGCCCGCTGCGTGTAATCCGCCCGATGGATTCGAGATTAACGGAGTGTCGCGATTGAGTAATAAATTTAATGGTATGCAGGCTGGAGAACGCTGGTTGACGCTGCAATTTGAGAAATTAATTTTGCGCGGAAAATATTGCGGACTCGATGTGTCTGAAACTTGCTATTACATTAGTATCGAGTTTCTAATTTAGTGATTTTGTAAATGTAACATTGCCAAACCGTGCAGATTATTTAATTTAATACAAACCACCAGTAAAATTCAACAATCCCAAAAAGCACCACCCCGAAACTACTCCATTCCCAAAAAAACCTCAACAACCGAACCACCCGATCAAACCCCCCTCACACTTGCCCGGCGCGCTTCTCGCCTGGAGAACAAAGCCAAGAACATAATCGACAACAAAAGACTCACATGGCAATCCCAACGGCCTGCCTCATCCTGCCAGCTCCTCCTCTGGTCCAGCTCTCCTTAATCAGCGGGTCAAACGTCTCTCTCCTCACCTCCTCGCAGCTCGCAGCTCATCCTCTCCAACAAAAAATCCTTCTCTCCTCTCTGAACGCCCAAAAAAAACCGGCCTCTCCGACAGATCGTCCGTCAGCTCGGCTTGTCGCTCGGCGAGCCATTTGCCTCTCTCTCTCTCCTCTGTCGGCGGGCCGCTCTGCCGCCGACACACGTATACGCGCGGCGGCCACGCGCCGCGTGGTACATGCCAGCAGCGCGCGCGCGCGCGCGCTCCTCCTCCCACCCCGCGGCCTTCTTTCGCGGCGACGCGCTGCATCTGCCCTCGCAGCGCGCAAGCTCCACAAAAACTTGAGAGAGAGAGAGAGGAGGAGAAAGTGTACATATTGCGCTACTGCCTTTCTTGGCTATTAGACTTTCTCTCTTTCTCGTTCGCTCTGGACTGGAGCTTTTTTTGAGGGTGGGGGGAGCTTTTGTGCTTTCTTTCTTTCGGCTCGCGATGATGAGGCGGCGGCCCTTTTTGCGAGGATCGGTTGCGCGCTGGATGATTCGGGCGGGTTTGTTTCGGCTTTACTTTTTGCGTTTTCTTTTTCAAAGTGGGACTTTTTGGGTGGGTTTTGTGTCTTGGGGCTAATTTTTAATTGGCGCCGACGAGGATCGTTGTTGCAGAGAGCCGAGGAGCGCGATATTGTTGAGGGGAGAGGGACAATGGGAGCGAGAACGCTGAATGAAATTTGAATAAAATGGATCGTTTTTTTTTTTATTTTTTCAAGAGCTTCTTTATTTTTTTAAGGGAGAAAGGGGGACTTTTAATTGACGGAGAAGCCGGGGCGTCTTTGAGTCGGTTTATTCCCGGTGGAAATTAAGGCCGGTTTCGGAAATGCTCGGTACGAGCTGAGTGGAGCGGCGGTATTGAGCAATTTTTCGACATTACTAAAAATAGCATTTTCTTGTCAGCTTTTTAGTCTTTTAAGAGCGGTTTTCACAAAGATTGTTCTTTTGAAGATTGTTTTTTTGACAATAGACATTTTTTTGCAAGAAAAATCGGTTAAGTCTTGCTGCCTGATTGTTTGACTTCTTGTTATTGCACAAGAAAAAACAATTGCTTATTAAAGGATTAATAATGTGTAAGCATTGAAATTCTTTAATGATGTAAGATGGAATTTGCTGTATTATAATTTTAATTGTCAAGAAAGTGAAATGAAATGAAACTTTGGCTGTAAAAATAATATTTACTAGAAATTACAGAAGTAACTTTATTCAAAAGACATATTTTGTACAATTTATTTCCAAGAATGATAAGTCACCTACAGCCATTGTTTTTAAAAAAATCAAATCAAAAAATTTTTCAAAAATTCTAAAGAATAAATTTTTTAAATTCTTAACAAAATTTCAAATGATTTATTTAAAAATAATTCTGCCATCAACCCCCAAACAAGGCGTTTCTTAAATATTAATCCAGCTCGGTTTACAGACACATGTACTTCAAAAGTCTCCGTAGCCTTTCCTTGAATATTACACTTTCCTTTTTTTCTCCTTTTGCGCCTCTCTTTTCTTTTCTTCGCTTGACGAAACTTTTTCATATACGCAAAACAAGCTGGAATCGCTTTCGCGGTAAAAGGGGTAACATGAAATGTTTTTATTTAAAATCACTGCAGGCAGATACTATCTGAAGAGCTGTAGATAAAATAGAAAAAAATAATTTCTGGTCTGTACGATGAAAGACAGGTGAATAAAAGTATTGCTTGACTGCAAGGGATCTCTTACTTTTTGGTATCTTCATCTTTATGCATGAGCTAAAAATTTTTTGAATATTATTGCACGCAAAAAGTTGATGTTTGTTGAAAAGTTGCTTTAACGAGGAAATTAAAGAATAAATAGGTGAAAAGAGAGTATTAAAAAAATATGACTCAATTTATTTAATATTACAATCAAAGATGAAATTTTTTGCATCTTTCTTATTATCGTTAACAGTAATAACTTGATAAATTTGAAATTAGGTTACATAAATTAAAAATTTAATAATAAAAATAATTTTAAATATTTTTCTACAAATTTTCTGTTATAAGAGTATAAAATTTAATGTCATTTACAAGAGAACTTCCTATGAATTTTAATATAAGTTTTATATTCATATCACGTTTTTGTGCTTCATCTACAGAAGGCAAGTTCAATACCATAAAGTTCATTAACAAGATCCGCAATAAACCCTATCGATTAACTGCTTTTTCGAAGTAGTCTTCAATTTTGAGTTAAAATTTTTTGTTCGCTCAAATAATTTATGAGGTCACGATTGACAACGAAAATAAAAATTTAATATTCTACGTCAAGTTGTTAATTATTACTATAATTAAAATTTATAAAAAACGATAGATATTTTATAATTTTTTTTTTCCTTACAAATGATTTTTATTTTTACTAGAAATAACCTTGGAAACTGAAGAATTTTTCCAGCAGCAAATGTCTATATTTGAACTAAATCTTGCTGTATTCAACGCAAGATTTCTGCGGTTTCCTTACGTAACGGGTAGAGAGCGCCATAGACAAATACCAGTACTTCTAATCAAGTCAACCACAGCTACACTGAGAATTTCAGCGTAGAATCGAGGAATCAGCGCGCGGGTACTAAGAATACAAAGGATCGGCTTCTGCAACATTTTTTCTAAGTTTCAATTGCGAACTACGACCCAGTAATGACGGCTGTATTGATTTTCATCCGACAAAATACTTGAAAAACGCCGGAGCTTTGGTGATTAAAAATTTCTAGGAAATTCATCCGCATCTCGAAGGTATTGCATGAAAAATTCGAACGAACCGAAATTATCTCTTTCATAGAAAACGAGAGAAAATACCAATCGAAGAAAATAAAATTACTTCTGTGGCTGACAGCGCCAAACTGACGTGCTATTATTTCAAGCTCTCCATTCATGAAAACGAATAAGCTATATAAGCTTCGGACCTCTCAACAGTTTTATCGCCAATTGTCATAGCTCGTTTCTTTCTCCTTGGCGCGCATCTACCGAAATACCTTCGACAGTATTTCATTTTAAGAAAAGTTTTATTTGCGCCTAATGCGGTCCTAAAAAAGAAAAGCGAAGAGACTTAACAGTGGGGTAGTACTCGCACGTAGTAAACAGCCGAAGCAGCTCGGAGCTACGTGACCTAGACAGTCTGTCACATAATCTTTTACGGCAGCTGGCCGCAAAGCCGGGAGGCTAGGGTAGTTTCCTGATGAGTCTATGGTGTTTGAAGCGCTACTTTAAGTATCCATATTTCGTGAGATTTTTTTTAGATAGTTGGTGAAGTGTTAAAATACAGCAGGTTTTAAAAGTTCAGTAGTATTTGTAAAGATATAGTAAGACATATTTGAAAGATAAGATTTCTTAAAAGTCTTTCATAATTACGACAAATAAGTGTCCAAGAATTCTTTAGAAAAGGTGACAATGCCTTTGTGTGAAATTTAAATCCTATTATTTGAAGCTCACATTCATTTTAAAGAGAATAAAATTTCCTGTGAAATACTGCAAAAACATAAAGCAAAATAGTTCGAGGAAGACTCGATATGAAAATTCCAGGTGCATAGTCGTCTGTAAGAAATGTACGCATTGATACATTGGTTGTCAATGCGATCGAATTAAGAATATTAAACAAATTTTTTTCATGAATACAATTTTTTACATAATATAGAATTCATGATGGAACTCGCGGACGCGGCCTGTAAGATACATAGTTTCAATCTTCTACGAGATTTTTCTACATAAATAAAAATTATTAAATCTGTAATTATTATTATTATTTCTTATTCGATCTAACATGCTACATAAAATAAATTTTATTATTTGTCTTAAAAATACTTTGAAAGAATGTATACATTCGTAATATTTCAATACTTTAAATAATGTATACATTCAAATTATTGAAACCTTCATAAACCTATAAAACACAAACCAAACGTATATAAAAAGAAACTAGAACATAATTTAAAAAGAAATCTTAACCAAACCAATTACCCAAGCCCGGAAACAAAAGCAAAAATCTAATCGCTCAGCGCATCTCAACGTTACCCCTCGCCTTTTATAAAACACGCTTCACTTCCCCTATTCAGGCAGCCCCGCGCTTTCAAAGTTCAAGTTTGCGTGACAAACGAGCACGCGATTCTGAAGGCACGGATCGACGAGCGCGAGGCGCCGCGTATCATCAAGCAACATATATAAGCAGGCCGTCGACAGGCGCGCGAACGCGTGAAAAGTCGCAAGGATGAACCCGTCGACGTTTGGGGCTCGAGTCTTATGACTGAAACAGTGTATAGGGGAAAAAGGTCTGATCGAGAATGTAGAACGTGGCATTTTTGTAGTGACGTGTTTTGTAGTGTTGCTGGTGAATCTGTAACGCGCGAAGGAAGGCTGGGAGTTTGTGGAATTATTGTAGGTGTTCAGGTAAGAGTCAATTTGAATAATAATTATTTTTTACGTTTTGAAAGAGGTAGGGTGAGTATAGAATTAGTGGAGGAAATGAGATTTTCTTTCGATTTGTTTTCTTTGACGCGACAATGAATTTTTTATGCAAATGAGATTGATGTATTTTATGGATTGATTGTGTGCCTTTTGAGTCTGTTTGGCTCTGCGACATTATTGCGTTGCTTTATTTACTTGTTTCGCAGTTTCCTCGTTTTACTTGTAACAGAATGTTCATTGATTAAATATTTGACGTCGTGCTTTGTTAATTAATTTTAACAAATAATGAGCATTTAAAATAATTTATTATTAGCAGTAAAGATAAGATGATTGCAAATAAAGCATTTTTAAAATAGGTACTTATAAACGGAAATTATTTGAATACTATTTATTATGTATTTTTGAGTTTTGTACTATCTTTTTTTAATAAAAAATATCGTCTGTGAAAAATACAGAAATGTCGGCATTTCAAATGACAACATACTGTCAGAATCCGAAAAATTTTCCAAATAAATACAATTCTTGTTGAAAATGTCTTTTGAAAATGATTTTTGTAAATGTCATTTTTCCAAATGTTAAATATTGAAAAAAAAACATTCATCCTTTACAAATTATCAAACTTTAATCACTGCTACTGAAATATTTTTTTGAAAGAAAAATGTATTTATTAATAATCCATGAAATAATTTCCATTTACAAATGAGGCATCTAACATCTTAATTTATTACTCTTTAATTATTATTATTTCGTATTGTAATTTGAACAAAACTTTTCATTTATTATCAATAAATAGATAATAAACTAAAAACATTTTTATTCGATGCTATATAGTGCCTTATCGAATACAAAGTGCATAAAATAATAATTTAAAAAAATCTTTTTTTTGATTTACCTCTGCAAAATTTTTTTAACCGTAACATAAAAATTCAATAACTATTTTTAGTAGCTCGTAATATATTAGTACTTTTTGCATCACTTATTTTGTGAAATTTATACCAGGAAATATAAAAAGTGATAAAATACGAAAATGGATCTCTCATAAAATTGCAACTCAATGAATAAATCGCGAAATTAATGCACGAAACTGATTATATTTTTTTCTTTCATTATTTGTTATAAATTTACAAGCTAATGATTTTTTGAGCCTCTGATATATAGTATTATGTTTTTTCTTATTTTCATATGATAACAACAATATTCTTTGGTTTTAAAGTTTCTCATTTTGCATTTAAGAGTTAAAGTATACAGTCTAAATTTGGAGATTCTAAACACATAGCTCATCAAAAATAAGTATTTTAATAAACGGATTCTTTTATAAAAGGATGTAAGTGCTTACGTCATAATGAAAATTATATTTCCGCGTATGACCAGAAACGCTATTTCAGCTTAAGCAGAGTTGCAATCAGTACTCTAATGGTAAAATGGAGTGGGTAGCGTTTTAGTTTTGTGATTACATAGACAATGAAATTGCAGTACTTCTAGATGAAATTGTGTTCTGGAATTTTTACGAGCACGTGAGGCGGAAATAGCAAATTGGACAAGTCAAAAATATGTCTGGTGTTTTTTCTCTCTTAAAAAAAAACATAAATCAAATTAGAAGCATTTGAGGAAGCGATTTAATTAGTTTGATATGGACAAAGTGCGAGAATTTACTATATTCGAATTTTCTTTATTTTTGAGAGTGAATTTATATAAAATAGAATAACTAGATTAAAAATTAATAACTAATAACTAGATAAAAATTAATAACTAAATAATTAATTAACAACTAGATTAAAAATTGATTTTTAAAATAAAAACTGCGAATATAAATTATAAGGAATTTTTATAAATTTTGTTTTAAAATAAAATAATATTATTGTCTAATCTCAAAAATTAAAATGCATATATCTATTATTATTTATTGTTTCATATAATACGTATGGTTTTTGAGAAAGGATATTATGTAAGAAATAATGCACCTACGAAGTCGGAAGTATTTATTCATTTTTAATTAAATAATCTTCAGAATATTATTAATAAATGAAATGATAAAGTTACGTACATGAATTTTAGCAGCAACTTAAAAATAATATAATAGTCACATGTAACAATCGCAATCGAAATTAAATTTTTTTTAATGTCACGGATGGTGCATAGTGCGTGGTCTAATTGCAGGCGTCATCAGGCTGACAATATGAGAATTACTCGGATAAAAATAGGAAGAGTATCCATGACAGAAAAGAAAGAGCAAAGGTTCAGTTTCTGGTTGGATAATAACGTATGTACCTTTCTTTCAAACTTTCATCTTCCTAAAAGTTTTTCATTAAATTATTAAATTTAAATTCGCAACACCGAAATAAAGTGAATATTTCTAGATAGCACTTAATATTATTCATCTGAAGTTTTAAATGTCATTAAAATAAAATAGTTTACAAAAATGATAATTTTTGTTAATAGATTTCATATATATTTATAGACTAAATTTTAATTCAAGAAATTTATCACAATTATTCAAATACCCGCTTCGTTACATTCAATTTTACACTTAGTTGATATTCCTAGACTCGTCCTGTTAAGTCTCTTACCAAGCGGAAAATTTGTGTTTACAATGAAACTATATTACTCAAAACTTTACTGAATTCTCCGTTCATTATTAGCTGATTTAGAAAAAGATCATTAATCGTGTACAATCTTATATAATATTATTAGTTTTTAGACAAATAACCATCGTTACTTATTTGTTATCTAAATCAGAATTTTCATTATCAACTTCGGTTAAAATAAAGTAGTCTCAACTGAAGTTAACAACGGTTAATATTATCATAGTTATTTACTTACTCATTTTTAAGTTAAAGTGCAATGCTCAGCTTTTATCTTTGAAAATAAATAAGAGTGTAAGCTGCACCCAGACTTAATTAGAGTTACTGTATATGCGCTTCACTTCGTGCACTGCGAGCCAATACGTGTACAGTTTCAAAGAGCAATAATATAACATCGAACGACAGTATTGGTTTATTAAAAAAGAACAATCCAGAACTATACTTTTTAAACTTTCAATTTTAATTGAGTATATTTACTTCGATACTTATTAAAAACAATTTTTATTCGTAGATAAAAATTTGTAATTTGTCGCAAACGAGCTAAGTTAAAAAACTAATACTTTTTTATTTCAAATCATATCCTACGAGTGAAATTTGATAATTTAAAAGAAAAAATGAAGAAGCTAAAATCAAGGAGCACGTAGGTTTCACGTTAGTACACAAAAGCGGGAAAACGTCCGACATATTTCGCATTAAATATTTTATGCACTATTTGCTCTTGAAGCAGGTAGAAAAGTGATCTATAGAAACCTTCAATTTTCTTTCTCTAATTCGGACGTAAATCATAAAATCTTCTTTGAAAACATTTACTCATCCGATTTAATTCAAAAGTACCAACTTATGTATTTGAAAAATAAAAATTTAATTGATGGTAAATATAACTGCAACTTATTTTATTTATCAGAAAGAAGATGAATCTTTTAGCGACCTAAAAACTCCCGCAATGCATTATTCCAAAATCTCAACACAAATATTTTTAACACCTCAAGAAAACTCGAAAATCTCAATATTCCAATTTCAATTACCGCAAGCCTCGAAATCGATCGTCCCAGCGCGCGCCAAACTCCCAGCGCTCGTCCTTATAAAACCCTTTAATGGCTCAATCGTCGCGCGCGGAATAGCCCATATACCCTCTCCGCGATAGCAGCGAATTAGCCTCATTAACGAAGCGATAACCGGCCGAAAGACAGCACTTCCTATCCGCAATCGAGCCCAGCCTTTAAAAAAGCTGTACAAAAGCTCGGGCATCAATATCAGCGCGCCGATCGCTCACTAATAAATCCCCAAAACCCATTTCCGGCTAAAAACCCGCTCAGTAATTATCCGCGAGCCGGGATTTTTTCCTTTTCCGACCGGCCAAAGGGAATATTAAATCACGCATTGCAAATCGAAGGATATCGCTGAAAGGAAAAAAAATCGAGTGCCTCGAGCGAGGCAAAGAGAGCTGCGAAAAAAAATCAATAATGCCCGACCTCGAGCGAGCGCGAGCCTATAAACGTCAATTATAAAAAGCGGCTTGGTACGTTGATACGAGCGCGAGAGTCACTCATTAGTGCGGTATATGTATTCGGCTGGATTGGCGCGCTTCGTTTAAGCTGCGTTTGGAAAAGCTCGCTGGGGATATAGAAGGATGAATTATAAGATTCGGCTTGTATTTTAAGGCTTTGCAGGAGGGTAGGTTTTGAAGGTGGGTAGTACGTGGATGTGATGTATTTTAGAGTTTACATTTTGTCTTTTGTGCAGATATGGGCCGGTGAGCTTTCAGGGATCTTTGTATAGTAGTGGACTGGATGGGATACAAGGGAAAAAGTTGAGCTTCCGTCGTCGAGGGAAGCGCGAATGTTGTACCTACTAGGTATCTATGAGAGCGCTGGATTTCATGAATACGTGTGAATGTACTGATACTTTGCATTTGCGAGAAGTGGATGCAAAAATTAGTTAATAAAAATTAACTTTACGTTATATAATTTTAGTAATATTATTTTAATATACTTCGGTCTTTTAGTATTTTAAATGAATTTTTAAAAAAAGGTCTGAAAAGAATTTAAAAGTATTTTAAGGTAAATAGCACATTTTATACATTATCAATCTCCATCAATAATAGGAAAGCTGGGAGAGAAAATTCAAGTTTGAATTTCAAAAATTCTAGGAATTGACACCGATGTTATTTAAAACCTTATTTCCGCCATTCTAGGTCTGTTTTCAAAATCTGATATTCTAAATGAAATAAAAGATCTTATATACTAAAGAAAAATGAACTTGAAATTGTATCCGATAAGGATTATTTAGATTAAAGTTTAAAACAAAGTGATGTTGAATTTAAATAAGAGTTTTATTTTCGTCGAATTTTTACCGAAATCGTCAAAAAGGTCACCGAAAATAGCTCATGAATCTTTTAACGATAATTTCAGATGTACGGAATGCTTTAAAAGATTAGGATAAATGAGGGTCCGGGTCGAATAAGGGGACTAGCGCTCGAAAACGTGAAAAAGTAACGTCATATTTCAAAATAAACAAATC